>JAAALK010000953.1:3942241-4007117 GCA_019279435.1 Zizania palustris | reverse complement strand
TGTAATTCTCTATTCTCATCACTCTCATCACTCTCTATTTTTTTCATATTGATGAATTTTATATTTTGTTATATTTTGTCCAATTTTGTGATTTTAAATTTTAACGCTACTCCTTGTGAGCTCTTAGCAAGTTTAAGCCTATCAGTATTACCTTTTAGTTTGCAGTTTGTTCAAATAATACTCGAATGTTCTCGCATTCTTTTAAATTTACATTTGAATTGGACACACCATGTATAGGATGTAAAATAATGGATCACACTGAAGTGCGAAAAAGGTGCATGTCTCATGTTGATTGACCAATTCACATGACATGGAAGACAAAAGAGTGCAACAGATGGCTGGTGAGTGCTAACTACTAGGACTTTACACACTTGTTACTTGAATTTATTTGCTTGTTGTAACCAGCATTCTAAAATCTATACTGCAGCTATATACGTTCTTTTGTCGTTGTGTGAAATGGAAATGGAAATGAAAATAAATTTAGAATTGTGTGCTCATATGTTTTAGGTCCTTTAGTACCTAATCTTCCTTATGTTGAGACATGTACTGGTATATTTTCAGGGGTGAAGTCATTAAGATCAACTTAGAACTGGTATGCATTTTGGTTCCTATCATAAGCTTATATATAGTCCACTAATTAAGCATTTGAGTATATATGTTGCCATCCTATCATTTTGGAATAGTTAAGTATTCTTGAGACAGTATGTTCTGATTTGTGTGGATTTATGTCCACAAATACAACGATAACTGTACCTGTAGAGAGGACGAAGATAATCGTAGTCTTCAGGAGGATTTTTTTATCTTTGTAATTAAGGACTAGCATATCTATAGAACCTTAACTGATTGTTATAATATGTGATGAAAAATATGAATCAATTGAACTTGTATTTTTTCCTCCTTTATTTTGAACAGTTGTATGATTCAACTATGTTATTATGAATTTAGCTAATTTTGAAAATTATTATGTTATCAGTTTCGTATTGTCGTTTGGAGCCTGCAAGTATCGCTTGTTCTTCTTATGTTTATATACATATTATCTGTTGAACCTAAAACAAAAGCAATATTTTGTTGCATCTGAACTTTGTTCAGATGCTTCTCAGCTTCTTTTGTTAGAAGGAAACCAAAAAAAACATATATCACATGTGAGTCCAAACAAAAGTATTGAACAATTGTCTTATAATTCTTTGTTCATTAAAATATGTTATTTATCTTTGCTGGGAATGAACCAACTTGAGTTGAGAGATGTATTCTAAAATAATTTCAAGGTTACTGCCGATGAATTTACTAATATAAATATACAGATAGTACAGACAAATTTAATTTACTAAACGAACATGACTAATTGATGGGCGCCCGAAGGGGCGCCTCCCTCCCTAGTCGGAGATCATTAAAAGTAGCTCGAGTTTGCGCTCCCCACAGCCCTCCACGTCATGATTTTGCAAAACAACCCTCCAATTTTTAGGTAATTTGTTGTGGCCATGACGTTTTAGCTGGTGTGGACGCCTCTGCTGGTCGCCACGTCTCCCGGGACGGGGCCGACTATTTTGCGAAAACACCCCCGGTTCATCGCTATTTGCGCAAAGGCCCGACGCCCTACCTCTGCAGAGTTGCATTTTTTGCGTATGAGCCCTCGTTTCCTGATATTTTATACCCGAAGGAGAGAAAATTCGTAAAAGCGGAGCGCGCTCTGAAATTGAGAAATTACAAGGGGGTTTTTGCGAAACGGCCGACCGCTAGGGGTCCAGAACCCCGCGTGCCCGCTCTCCCATTCAGCCGGTCTTGCCCCCGTCGCCAGCCCTAACCCTAGCTGTCGTGCACGCTAGCCGCTCGTGCCCTTGCTTCTGGTACCAAACACCAATCCCCTCCCCACGTGCAGCTCTCGTAATTCGTCTCAAGGAACGACACCGTCGCCTTCATGTTCCAGCAGCTCGCCTCCGTCCGCAACCCCAACCGTGCCCCGCTGGCCCACTACGACAGCTCCCTCTGTGTCGCCTATAGCGGCTGGGAGGTCGACTCGATATACATCCCCGTGGAGCAGATCGATGGTGGTCGCACGCAGGTACATGGCCACCAGCTTCACCGTCCCCATCTTCGTCGTCCTCCTCTGCGGCGCAGACCATCACCGTCTCCGACCTCTCCCCGGCAGTGGCCACCGCACTAGCGCTTCATCACCAGCAGTAGGAAGCACCGCCGCTGTTGGAGGTGGACTCTCTTCTGATGGTGAAATGGAAGGTGACCATCCTCCGGGTGTTCACCCACAACGTCGAGGCATCCAAGGTGTGCCACATCGGCGTCTCATCGGCCGACGACCGTGTGCTCGGCTCCCGCTATTGAGATCCACTCAGCCAAGATCTGACTCCCTCCATTTGGTCGGTGGTGTCCTCTTAATTTCTTGGATCAATTCTTGTGAAATCTGTAAGACAATGTATCTTCTTTTTGCAATTTAGATTCTTTTTTATGCGGTTTCTGAGTGTGCAATTCCTGAATTTTTACCTGCTTTGCTAGATTCCTGCAGCATTATTGTTGTAGATTAATACTAGATTTCTAGGTGTTGATTTTTAGAGTCCAGACCAAACAAAGATTTGGTTCTTGAGATGCTCCATTGGACAACAATTATTGGTTCTGCCAAGCAAACATAGTGAGTGAAAACCTGAACCCTAAGTTTTGCGATGCCTGTTCATGATGAACTGGTTCGATAATTAAACTTGAACGAAGTTATCAATAAATTGTCGAAACACCTGAAAGTGTACTCAGATCACCCAGAGAGATTACTGGCCTACAAGATTAGTTGAATTTGTTATCACTAATGTTCTGTTTTTTAATCTGTAAATCATTCTTTTCTCTATTTGCTTTCATGGAATCTGTTTTTCCAGTTAGTATATCTACAAAATAGGTTTATATTTGGCTTGAATGTTTTATTGCATGTCTGAATAAGAAATAGTTACACTTAGATTGCTGGATAGAAGAACATTGACATGTTGTTATTTCCAAATTCATGAAGATTCTGAGATAATCAAGATTAATACTAGGTGTCCTATTCAAGGAGACGGTCATGGAGTGTGTTAACCCGGACAAAAACTTTTAACATGAAATGATGGTGTTTAGGGTCATGTTTAACATTAATTTTATTGAAGACAAATTGTTGTTACTTGATAGGGACCAGATTGACATTCTGTGGAACACAAATCACCGGTTTCCTGCGAACTTCAGAGTTGAGGTAGTGAGATCTTTCATGCATATTGTACATTCTTCACCTGCTCATTTCATCTTCCTATGTAGTTATGTGGTATTTTTGCCCTTGATCATCATAGATTTCAGATATGGACGCAAGTCACAACAATTCACACATCTCCGTAGTTATCGAGTGAGGATAAGGAAAATTTTGCTAGGGCTGAAGATGCATTCAGTCATCTTGATTGATTAACCAAAAGCAATAACATCACACCTGATGCAACAAAACAGAAGGGATCTTACAATGAACATGATGGCTTTGGTGTTATATCTCTTCAGGAAACTGAAAGAAGCAATGCAACATCTGAACTTAGCTTGCTCGGTAGCAGATCTGTCCAGGTTATTCAGATGGAACTGGAACATAGCCATTCTTCTGAACCAAAGATTGATGGTGTCAACGACTCTCTTGCTGATGCATACCCCTTGGCAGAACCTTAACAACATGAACTCTTTGAAGATTCAGCTACAGGGGAGCTAGCAAAATGGGATATCACTACCAAGAACAACCCAACTCTTTGGCGCTGTCCATTGTTTGATCCTTTGGCAAGATAGAAATAATCAAGTTTTAAGTCACAATATCTGGCAAAATCCACTCATCCGAACTAAATAAATGCTACCTTGATGCTCTCTCTCCTATGATGTAACTTGAGTCATATGGCTTGCAGTTGCTATTATTCATTTTCAGAAAAATTGTTTTGGGCGAGTTGATTTCGGTTGTAGATATTTACGATATTATTTTGTTTCAAATGAGGTTATGAGTTTGTGACTAAAATATGATACACGTGTATAGAGAAAATGTTTTCTTATAATTTGGATTTCTTGTTTTATTAATAATTGTGTTAAACTCCTTTTACGAGAGGTTAGATGGGGTGCCCGAAGGGCACCTCCCCTGCTAGTAGCAAACAAATCGTCCTTGATTTTCTCGTCCATCACCCTCTAACAACTTTGACTCTGCAGAGGACAGATTCGAGATGGAGATGAAGATGGAGATGCGCAAATGTGAAGTTATGCTTGCTAGACTTCCGATGCATGCTCGAGCCTCTCGAGTGACATGTATGAACCATTGTCGCTAGACGATAGCGTTGGACGGATTGGAAGCTCAATACTTCATCTTAATTCGGATTCTGTTCTACACTTTGCTTTTAGTTGACTTTCAAAATATTCCAATGTATACTCTGCTTCAGCTACCTCTCACTGCTTAGCGAGCGGTTACAAATGTTTTTCCGTTGCTGCTTGCAAATCATGGGTGAGCATCACGGTCAAAATACACATGTATCATATGTGTTTAGAGTGTTGCAACTAATAAATTAAAGACTACCGCTGAAACTCTAAAAAAAGCATGAATCCAGCAAGGTTTTGCTGTGCACAGGCCAAAACCTCCCATGGTCACGGTGTTAGGTTATTGGGCTAATTGGACCGAACGAACCAATAAACTGCATTGCCAGCAATCTTTAGTTTCATCTCACCCACACAAGAAGGCTACGAGCTCTTTATGAAAAAGAGTAGTCATTCTCACTCACGCTCTCACTTAGGTGTGTCTGAATGTGAAATAAAACCGTTATGGGCAAGAGTTGAAAAGCTTGGAACGCTAACACACAGTCACCACGGAAGGAAAGACTAAACACACCATGCTAATAACTCCAACAGTTGTATAAAGAATGCAAGTACAGACTACTGAAACTCTAGAGCAAATCAGGTAAAAATAATCTGCAACAGCAACACCAGACAGACATGCATGGTTCTTTCTCCACGATCGACCCACTAGTATTTGCTTCTGGCTTCGGCACAGCTAATTGCACATAACAGGATCTGCCAATCCACTCTCACAAAAAACAAAAGGGTTAATAGCTTCTGTGCCACCGTTATTTCCTGAAACGCCAAAAATACCATTACTATTCACCTATTAGCCTACATGCCATTACAATTCTCCGACCGATTCTCATACGCCATTTTGCACGTGCATTGGGGCTAATTTTTTCGTATTGCCCACACTACCGTTCTTCTTCCCTCAGTCATCCCTGTGAGCTCCGGCAATCACTCGGCAATCACTCCGGTGCTCAGCAACGCAACAGTGAGGGGCACACGTGGCTGCGCACAGACTGTGGGCGGCGCTGCACCGGCACTACTGCGGGGCGCGCGCGAGGAGCACGGGCTACTTCGGCGGCGCCATCTTCCTGATCTCCACCTCGAGCTCGCGGTGCACGTCCCCGAGCTGGAAGGGCCACACCCCCAACAGCCGCCAGATAGCACAACGAAGAGCGAGAACTAAGACGAACGGAAAGTATTTGGATTCCAACCAGAGATCTGATTCCTTACCTTGGGGAGAGAGATTGGATGTAGTCTCGAGCAAATTAGATAAAAAAAATTGGGGAGCAGCCGCCAGCCCGAGCTAGAAGAATAGGGAGCGCACTGGCGTAGGGCGGCGGCCTACGAGCGTGCAGTGGCCGGTGGGGCAACAGGCGATGGGCGGCAACGCATCGGTCGACGGGCGAAGAGGCGAGCGTCGGGTGGCAGGGGCAGGGCGGGGGCGGGGGTGGGGGCAGCGGCAGAAACCAAAAGGGGATAGCTGAGGGAAGAAGAAGGGCAGTTTGGGCAAAACGAAAAATCAGATACCCTGCAGGTGGGCCTAATGGCATATAGGCTAATAGACGAATAGTAATGGTATTTTTGACGTTTCAGGAAATAACGGTGGCACAGAAGCTATTAACCCAAAACAAAAATATATAGCCGTCTCACAAAACTTAGCTTTGATCAGAAGCGCCTCTTGGTATAAGCTGGAGGCTATGACTTGCTTCACCAGAAGCACGTACTCAACGGATACATCTCAATAATATGATAGAATAAAATTTTATGTCTATAAGTGAGTTGTAAGGAGAGAAAATTAGTTGTTTACCACTGTCAACATTGCGCGTCGCAAATTTGTCACTCTCGAGATCAATCTTGTTAAAAATGCCAATTTCATCATTGTTTCTTTGTTTTCAATGCCATTTTTTATTTTTACATTGTTTCTTTGTTTTCAATACCAATTTTCAGCAACACCTAAAGAATGAGCTAGATGATTATGACGAACAATGTGCAAGCTTCACATTGCTAGCTGTTACAAAGTCTGTCTCCAGTGCCACACTGCATCAAAGAAATAGCACCAACTTAAATTAGGAACGAAGGAGAAATGAATCAGAAAAGTGCAATAACAATATACTATTTACAAGATTGTACCACACCTAGCAAACAATGATGACTCATCATCCCTTGCCAAAGCAAACACCTTATGTCCAAATTTTGGGCTAGAACCAAAATTGGTAGGCATCAATGGAGTCTGAAGAGACCTCCAACAACACAATGTGGTAGTGGTCATTGAAGAACAAAAATCATCCCTCCGCCATGGTCTTGTTTGGCATGTGCACGAGCAACTACATTTTGCTTCAACTTACTGTTATCCTGTAACAAATTTATATCCCAGGAGTCACAATTCCATGTTGCTCTAGTGATATGTCCGACCTAGAAATTTACAAACGTAGTCGGTACTATGGGTCGTTAATCATCAAAACTTTATCGTCATGCTGACTTTTAAATGTTTATTTATACTCTATTTAGCTATGCAGTGCTCTGGTTTTAATTATTTTCTGGGACGAACATTTAAATGTATCGTTCCAGAAAATAATTAAAGCCAAAACACTGCATAACTAAATAGAGTATGAATAAACATTTAAAAGTCAACATGACGATAATGTTTTGATAATTAACGACTACGTTTTGTGCCTACAACTCCACTCTACTCCAGTGAATATTTCTGGGTAGGACATCACTAGACCAGCATGGAATTGTGACTCCTGAGGATATAAAATTGTTACTACACCACGACATACAAAACTTCAGCATGCCAGCTTCCCATGGTCCAGGATAACAGTAAGAGCTTAGTACACGAACTGCAGCATGTTCATAGCCATTTCCCGAGCTCAGATGATGGCAGGTCTCACAAGTTAATTACCTCTGGGAAATGAAAAGGAGTTAGTGTTGGCGTAAAAGATTACGCTAACAGGTTTCTGTAGATTAGAAACTAACAAACGAAGTGTTTGCGAAGTGAACTGTTCTAAGCCTCCGAAAGGATAACAACTTAGAATAGTTCGAATGTGTGTATTGAATAACTTGTATTCGGTCCTTATTACAGGGTTAAACGTGGGATATTTATAGGCCCAAATGTTAAGGAAAAGACCTATTTACCCCTCTGTTACAACCGACATAGTGGAAACTATTCGGTACCCTTGATAGGGCTAAAATGGTAAAAGACTAATCTAATAAGAAAAAAGATAAGTCTTTCATCTTAGCTGGCAAAAAAGATCTCAAAGAGCCTTAGTTCGAAGATATACTCCGAACCAATGCCTATCTTCGTACTTCGAGCTTGACTCAGGACATCTTCGAAGATGGACGTCTGGAAACCTTCGAATCCATTATCTGCCTTTGTGCTGTTACGGCAATAACCCTGCGGATGGAATATTTTCCCCCAACAGTAGCCCCTCGAATACGCTTCTCCGTTAAACCTGTAATGTTAGGAGAGCAGTATACGGAAGAAGAAATAACCAGGCGTAGGGGTTATTAGATTTTAATTTATCTCTGAAATGTACGAAGATATAAAACTCCGAATCAGTTCTAGGACAGTTACTTTCGAACTATCTTAGAAATGACTCAAGAAGCTTGAAAGCCTTCTAGGCTTAGAAGAAATAGCCGTTAGCTTCCTTCTTCTAACGGAAGTTACGGAATGCGTTAATTTCGGAGAAAAGTAACGGGCAGGAATGCGAAACGACATGGACTAACGGTAAAAAATGTAAAGTCTAGGCTATAAATAGAGGGCCTAGAACTTTCCTGAGTACCTTTCCACCGCTTTCTTGCAAACAAAAAACCTTTTGAGCCCTAGCCTCCATTCTTCCTCCAAAGCAACCCAGTAGCTTCAATGGCGAAAACCAAGAGTTCTGGAGCCCCTTCGGCCTTGGCTCGAAAGCAGGCGGCCGCAGCAGCAGCGGCTGCAGCGTTGGCGACGGCGCCTCCAACACCCGCAACGGAATCCATGGCGGCAGGAGGGGGAAATCCCCAAATGTTGGTGATCAAGGTCTCTGCCTTTCATGATATACAATTAAGAAATAAATCCTGCTGTCAACAAACCTTGTCCTCACGAAGCAATGCAAAACATACAGAATGCTTCTTCTCCAACAGTGGAGTTGCATATTGGGCAAGCAACTCATTTTGCACTTTCTGAGAGAAATCTAGGGTGGACAATATGAGATAATTTGCAAATGATAAAAAAAGGAAATACCTCAAACATTATTTAAGAAAAGCCATTACAACAGTCTGTGCAGTCTGTATACAAATCTATAATAGCATATCTCAAATGCAAGCAAGAATACTCATCCACGAAATAATATGAATTTGGAATAGAAAATTTTCAGCATACCTCCAATAACCTCTGTTCAGTACTAATATGCAGATAGAGACCAACGCGGTCCTTTTATTTCTTCAAGCACTCCTCAGCCTAATAAAAAAGACACCATCCATTACCATAAAAATGTCATGTATAAATACATAGAGAACCCATGATAAAAACATTCTCAAAGGTACCTTTAATTTATCATATAATCTGGACAAGAGTCCTCCAGAATCCAGCTTTGAGCCTTGACAGAGTAGTAATATGTAGTATCCTTAAGCAAGGAATCCTCAAATCATACCCATTTATTGTCCCAGGAGGAAGATTTTTCTAGGATATACAGACTCTTCTCCAAAATCGACCGTGCTCTAGAACCTATAGCTAACATGTTTAAAACGGTATTGATTTTAGTGTCTTGTTCCCTCTCAATTGGCCTGCTTTATTTGGTTATTCTTTAGAACTATTTGGGCATTCTGATTAAATTATTACTTCTCTGCAACGTGTTACAAATGAGGGTACAACCTTGGTCAAGCAAGCAGAAGATTCCGATAGCAACAAGAAATCACATGGCGTCCCTCCTTTGCATACTTTCATGATTTTCCATTGGGCATATAATTAGTTTACGTGATAATAAGTTTCCATTACCGTTTATAAAAAAATATCTAGATTTTTTGCCCTGAATATTGGTTATTTAATCTGAGTTAGGTTTGATATAAACTTGTGGATGAACCATGGTAGGTTTTGTAATGCTCATAACAACATATCTAAAATTTATTTAAAATAATTGGAGAATGGTCAAACTCATTTAATTCTAATGTTTTTCCCGTAAATTGGTGAAACCTTTTTTTTTGCAGTAGATCTGGTGGTCAATTAATCAAGTTCTTGCTTTCCAAATATTGCAACTACCAATTATATTGGCTGGTGTGGGATCAGTTACTGGGCTATAACTATTTTCTGTCAACTAGAAAAACCAATATTATCATCTTGTACATATGATACCATATTAGTCACTTCTTGTTTTATGGATAAATTTAGGATAAAATCACAAGAGCAACCCATTCAAAATGCCAACCAAAGCACTACAGAACAGCTGCTGGATAAGCATAAGAATGCAACAAATTAACATAGCAAAACTATTTTTTTTGCCATACCGTGTATTCCATCATAACTCTTACAATTTCGTTGTGCAACAAATTAATATACCAAAACTACCAAAACTGTACGTCAAAACGATGAAAACGAGCGCCCGAAGGGCGCCGGCCGTTCTAGTTTACTGAAAAAATGGAGGGGCTGGTCGCGAAAAGGTGAGGCTTTAAGGGAAAGCAGCGAGGACTGGGTCCGCAGCCCTCCCTTTCCCCTCCGGAGGCCAGAGCCGTCGAAAGCCTTGCCCCAGTTTCCCCACCTCGCCGTCGCCATGCGCAATGCGCAAGAAGCAGGAGCTCGATTCCAAATCCTCCGCTGCCGCTAGGCCCGCCGTTTCCATTCCGCCGTCGAGGATGCCGCCGAAACCGAGTATGCCTAGGACTAGGACGGTGGCGGGAGCTGCGAGTATGAAGAGGAGGGTTACCCGCCTTCGATCACGGGAGCTAGGGCTGGAGACGACTGCCTCTGGAGATGTCGCGTCGGATGATCCTGGGCCGCAGAGGAAGAAGAGGAAGAGATTGCAGCCGGTGGAGGAGGAGGGCGGGAGTACCAGTGCGGAGGTGGCAGCGGCAGGAGGAGGAGGGGATCCTCCTGCCCGACCGCATCGTTTCTTCCCGGCCTCAGGTTAGGATATCTTCTTCTCGCTGTTGTAAGAAAGGATGGAGGAGGAGAAGAAGAAAGAAGAATAACCTAACTTTTGCATTATACCGTATGTTGCACATTTCTTCACTTCTTGCAGACACCGTCATTCCTTGGACTCCTAGGAGGGAGCCAAAAGACCGTCTCACCGCCAGGGACGTTGCCAGCACACCGGACAAAGTCATGATCAAGAAGACTGCCCGTTCGGTTGTTGCCATTGTCTCCACCAAGCCTGGTAAAAGATCATTGCTCATCCTCAATTGCAATCTCCTCGATCTGCTGGTAATTAGCATCGATCTTGCATGATTGCGCTGATGTTTTCAGGTTGGAAATGTATTGATAGATGCAGTGGCATCGTTGTCAGTTGGAACGAGACAACTAGGTTGGCAACAATTCTAACTTCTTCTGTCGCTGTGTGTGACTTTGGTGCATTAATCGATCCCAAACCCAAGGTAAGCCACTGCTAAACCTCGATTAATGATGAGGCCTGGAATATAATAATTAGTTAAATGTACATCATTCTTGTTGCACCATGACAATACAGCGGTGTATTCGTTTTTTTTATCTTTTTCTGAAGTGTTCAAATCTGGCTTTTCATTCTTGTTGCTTTAGATGTGCTATTCTAGCTCATAATCTTGATTGCTTTGTAGGATAGAAAACTATATAATCAAGTTTCATATTTTCAGTTGCTCGTGCACATGCCAACAAGGACCATTGCGGAGGGACGATTGCTTTTCTTCAATGATAACTACCACATTGCGTTGTTGGAGGTCTCTTCAGACTCTCCATTGCTGCCTGCCAATTTTGGTTCTAGCCCAAAATTTGGACAGGAGGTGTTTGCTTTGGCAAGGAATGAAGAGTCATCATTGTTTGCTAGGTGTGGTACAGTCTTGTGGCAGGAACCAATGCGTATGCAGTACATGTACTGCTTGACTCTCAGCTGTCAAATTGCTCATGTAAATAGTGTTATTGCAGTTTCTTTGATTCTTTTCTGCTTCGTTCCTAATTTAACTTGGTGCTATTTCTTTGATGCACTGTGGCACTGGAGGACCGGTGATTGACCAGCATGGCGATGTCATCGGGATGGCATGCCCAGCAAATCCGGATATTCTTCCCATCTCAATTTTGCAGACATGCATGGAGATGTGGATGAAGTTCAGGTTCATTAACAACCATTTATATTATTGCATGCTGCTACTAATCTTTTGATGTCTATAAGACTGTGATCTCTATGTGAAGTTGATTTGAAATTTTTTGATAATTTTTAGCTCTTTGTCTTCGTTTGTTTGGAACTTGTTGGGAATCAGGGATATTTATTCAATCACTAGGGAGATTACAGAGGTGGTAGGCTGAGGGAGAAGATCTCACCCAGCCCTTGGCTAAGTGAATTCTTCCCTCCTTCCCTATCGCAAATCCCCTCTCTTATATAGGCGCCAGGGATCTACCCTTTCCAAAACATTCTAATCCCCTCTTTCTAAACTTAGCTGATCTGCCAACTGTTTATTCCTTCTATCAGCAGACAAGATCAGCTACTATAGAAAGTAATTAATTATAGGATCAGCTATTTATAGGAAGAAACTAATCACTTGTGATATGCACCATATGTGCTGCAGTTGCCTGTTTTGGCCTGCGTTGATAGTGCTTGCCAAAGAAGGCATCCACAACACTTCCCTCATTATGAAACAGCTCGTCCTCGAGCTGAAATGAGGGAAAAGCTTCCTTGAATTCTGGGACATGTTCCCAGACGATACGCGATGTGGAATACAGTGTGGATGCGGGACTGTGGAGGCAACTCCAGACGATACGCTAATGCACTGATGCGTTCCAGCACCTTGAATGGCCCATAAAATTTTGGAGCCAACTTGCCTTTAGCTTTATCAGTGAGTGTGGCCGCGATGCGATGATAGAGGCGCAACCACACCCAATCGCCCACCTGAAACTCCACCTGACGGTGGTGAGCATCATAGTTCCCTTTCATCACCTCTTGGGCGTGTAATAGCCTCTCTTTGATTTCAGCAAGGAATTCATCCCTGGCCATCAATTGTTTGTCGACTGCCGCCACTCTGGGTTGCCCCTGCTCATAGGACAGCAAGGCAGTTGGGTCGCGACCATAGACCACCTTGAACGGTGTGGTATGCAGGGCCGTTTGCAGCGACGTGTTGTAGCAGAATTCTGCCCAAGGTAACCAACGCAACCAGCTCCTCGGCTGATCTCCTGCTAGACAACGCAGGTAGACCCCCAAAATGCGATTGGTTACCTCGGACTGGCCGTCGGTCTGTGGGTGGAATGCAGTGCTCATTCGCAGGTTGATGCCGGAGAGGGTGAATAGCTCCCTCCAGAACGTGCTGGTGAAGACGGGGTCACGGTCGCTGACGATGGAGCACGGAATGCCGTGGAGCTTGACAATGTTGTCGAAGAACGCCTGGGCCACTGATCCTGCGGTGTACGGGTGGCCCAATGGGATGAAGTGGGCGTACTTGGAGAACCTGTCCACCACTGTCATAACCACCGACTTGCCCCCAACGCGTGGAAAGCCCTCCACGAAGTCGATGGCGATGTCTACCCATACCGACCCTGGCAGCTCGAGGGGCTGTAGTAAGCTGACCGGATGAAGATGTTCCGACTTGTTCCTTTGGCATACCGCGCAGCTCTTGACGAAGTCCTTGACAAGTTGTGTGGCGGAGGTGTTGTAGAAGGATGCGCGGAGCCGATGCAGGGTCTTCTGGACGCCTTCATGCCCGGCGCCATGGGCAGTGGCCAGAATGGTCGGCCATAGGGACGATGCCGTGGGGACAAAGATTCGGCCCGAGTGAACGAGCATGCCGTCCAGCATGGTCCATCCTGCCGCTGTCTCTCTCTTTTCAATCTTCTCCTTGAGTTGCGTTGCCTCCTCCAAGTGCGACAACTCCTCCCGAAGTTCATTGTATAACTCGAATGTCGGGGAGGACAGAGGAAGCGCCATGGCCTCCGCGACGGTGTTGGCTTTCCCTGGCAGGTACTCCACACGAAAGTCATATCCAAATAATTTGCTCACCCAAGTGTGCTGAGGAATGGTGGAGAGGCGTTGATCCAGTAAGTACTTGAGGGCGAAGTGGTCGGTCTGCACCACGAACGACCGCACCTAGAGGTATGGGCGCCAGTGGCGCACAACCTTGACAAGACCGATGAGTTCCCTCTCATATGCGGCCAACTTGGCGTGCTGTGGTGCGATGGGCAATGGGCCTGCTGTCTTGATGCAGAACATTGCCGAACCCCGTGCCGGAAGCGTCACAGTTGACGATGAAGGCGTCATCGAAGTTGGGTAGCTGTAGCGCCGGTCCCTCCACCAGGGCTTGCTTGAGGGTGATGAAGGCATGTTCTGCCTCCGCTTTCCACGCGAAAGCCTCCTTCTTGAGCAGCTGCGTGAGTGGGCGAGCCACCAAGCCGTAGTTCTGGATGAACTTACGGTAGTAGCCCGTGAGACAAAGAAAGCGAGCCCCCTGGTGCATTAGCACCTAATGGTAGCCGCTGCGGAGATCCAACTTGGTGAAGAAGCGAGCCCCCTTGAGCTCGTCCAGTAACTCGTCGACGATCGGTATGGGGAACTTATCCTTCACCGTCTTGGAGTTAATCTCGCGATAGTCGACGCAGGACCTCCATGTCTTGTCCTTCTTACGTACCAGCAGCACCGGCGCGGAGAAGGGGGACGTGCTGGGCCTAATGATGCCTTGGCACAACATGTCATTGCACTGTTTCTCGATCTCGTCTTTGAGTAGCTGCGGGTAGCGGTACGGCCTGACAGCAATAGGTGTGGACGACAGGAGGTGGATGTGATGGTCGAACGGGCGCGGTGGAGGGAGGCTTGTCGGCTCGGCGAAGACGTCTGCAAATTCCGATAGGCACAGTTGCAGCAGGTTGTCGGAGGACAGTGCTAGCGCCTGTGGGCCAGAGACAGCACCCTCGCCCATCCATTTGACGCGGTGATCGTGGCGCCAAAACGTCATGCTGAGGAGGTTGAAGTTCCATATGATGGGGCCAAGGGTACGCAACCAATTGCACTCGAGAACAACCTCATATCCTTCGAACGCTATGATGAAGAAGTCCATGCAGAAGACCTCGTTGTGGATGAAGGATAGTGCCGGGCAGACCCCAACACAGGGCAGACGTTCGCCGTTGACGACCCCCACTGTCATGCCGGCTGTGGGGACAGGATGCAAGTCGAGATGGCGTGCCACGTTTTCTGCCATTAAGCAGTGGGTGGACCCGGAGTCCCCTAGGGCGATGAGGGACTGGTAGATAGTACAGAGTTAAAAGGCAGCAGGGCATGGGTAAAAGCTGCACAACAATTTAACATGCGTACAAAGGCTTGTAGATAGTATGTACCATTTGCTGTAAACTATATTGTAGATAGTACAGAGTTAAAAGCCAGCAGGGCATGGGTAAAAGCTGCACAACAATTTAGCATGCGTACAGAGGCTTGTAGATAGTACGTACCATTTGCTGTAAACCGTACTATAGATTGTACAGAGTTAAAAGGCAGCTGGGCATGGGTAAAAGTTGCACATCAATTTAGCATGCGTACAGAGGCTTGTAGATAGTACCTACCATTTGTTGTAAACCTGTAATATTGATCCTTTTGCCCATATTCATTATGTGTTGACCGTTGAGTATGCAAAACTACAGCAAAAAGAAGGCCCGGAGCATGCGATCTGCACTCAAATCCTCCTGTGTTTGTTATTAGTCTGACTGAAAAATCAATGTTAATGTTTAATCATCAATATATAACACACGACAGGAACTTATATGTTGTTGAAACAAAATAATATGCTAACAATTATCATACCTCTTCATTTGTCCATTTATTCGTTTGGCAATCGTGTCATCTGAAATTTATATATATATATATATGACGTGAACATAAAAAAATCATAAATACTGTAGAACACAAGTTGATCACAAGCACATACCATTTGAAATTGGGTTAAAAACTGAATAATATCTTCCAAACTCACACAATATACTTATTTTCAATAACTTCATGATAAGTAGCCACCACTTCTACATTATTGTTTAATATTAGGCATCCAGAATATCCCGCGCTTCAAACCAATCCGGCAACATCCATCAAGTTAATTTTATAGCCCTTGACATTGTAATTTAAATCGCAAATCATATCATATGTCTTATCAATGAAGGACACATGACTTATAGACACCGATTCTGACTGTTGTGGCGGCCACCATAATAATAAAATCTCATGTGTTATTTGTGGGGGCCTTGGTGCAACAACAATGGGTGGATGGTCAAAAGTACAATACTCACATTCTTGACCACTAAATAAACAGATATCTCCAATGTTAATCTCGAGCACAAGCAAATCCTTTTCTGTATCGACGGCAATCACATAGTCTTCTGTTTGTTGCCTAGGACGTTGTGAAAAGGGCAGTGTACTAAATCTGGCACGTATTTATCTCTCTTGGTGCACACATATGACAAAAAATCTAAACATCAGATTAAGTGCATTCGCCGTAAATAGATGCACATCCTCCTTATATAGATCTTCGAACATGTGAGCACATGTCATGATTCTTAAATATTCTCTCCCACTTTTTGCAATAGAAAAACCGGTAGAATATCTCGAATCTGTGGGCATGTCCGTGGAAACTTCTGTGAATGAGCGCCGAGATTCATATCGCCGACTTTGTAAAACTATTTCAGTATACATAGCTCTATCACGTCTGGTTTTCTTGGGAACCGTTTCAACAAGAAACAGGGACTCCGCTGTCGTGGTGGCAACGAAGTTTCCTGCCTTGTTAGATAAATAATGTGGTGCTCGCCGTGGTGCCGGATGGTTCCGATGAGCCATCTGCATAAGGAATACTTAATTAATAATACGCTAATGATTTTCCGTGGCACGATTAGCTTAAGCCTAACCTCGCGTTCGAATGGTGCCTAAATTTCATTTAACGAACGAAATATCAGATACATAACTGTGTTAAATGAAATTTAGGCATCATTCGAACACGAGGTTAGGTTTAAGCTCATCGTGCCACGGAAAATCATTAGCATATTATTAATTAAGTATTCCTTCTGCAGATGGCTCATCGAAACCATCCAGCACCACGACGAGCACAACATTATTTATCTAACGAGGCAGGAAACTTCGTTGCCACCACGACAGCGGAGTCTCTGTTTCTTGTTGAAACGGTTCCCAAGCAAACCAGACGTGGTAGAGCTATGTATACTGAAATAGTTTTACAAAGTCGGCGATATGAATCTCGGCGCTCATCCACATAAGTTTCCACGAACATGCCCACAGATTCGAGATATTCTACCGGTTTTTCTATTGCAAAAAGTGGGAGAGAATATTAAGAATCATGACATGTGCTCACATGTTCGAAGATCTATATAAGGAGGATGTGCATCTATTTACGGCGAATGCACTTAATCTGATGTTTAGATTTTTTGTCATATGTGTGCACCAAGAGAGATAAATACGTGCCAGATTTAGTACACTGCCCTTTTCACAACGTCCTAGGCAACAAACAGAAGACTATGTGATTGCCGTCGATACAGAAAAGGATTTGCTTGTGCTCGAGATTAACATTGGAGATATCTGTTTATTTAGTGGTCAAGAATGTGAGTATTGTACTTTTGACCATCCACCCATTGTTGTTGCACCAAGGCCCCCACAAATAACACAGGAGATTTTATTATTATGGTGGCCGCCACAACAGTCAGAATCGGTGTCTATAAGTCATGTGTCCTTCATTGATAAGACATATGATATGATTTGCGATTTAAATTACAATGTCAAGGGCTATAAAATTAACTTGATGGATGTTGCCGGATTGGTTTGAAGCGCGGGATATTCTGGATGCCTAATATTAAACAATAATGTAGAAGTGGTGGCTACTTATCATGAAGTTATTGAAAATAAAGTATATTGTGTGAGTTTGGAAGATATTATTCAGTTTTTAACCCAATTTCAAATGGTATGTGCTTGTGATCAACTTGTGTTCTACAGTATTTATGATTTTTTTTATGTTCACGTCATATATATATATATATATATATATATATATATATAAATTTCAGATGACACGATTGCCAAACGAATAAATGGACAAATGAAGAGGTATGATAATTGTTAGCATATTATTTTGTTTCAACAACATATAAGTTCCTGTCGTGTGTTATATATTGATGATTAAACATTAACATTGATTTTTCAGTCAGACTAATAACAAACACAGGAGGATTTGAGTGCAGATCGCATGCTCCGGGCCTTCTTTTTGCTGTAGTTTTGCATACTCAACGGTCAACACATAATGAATATGGGCAAAAGGATCAATATTACAGGTTTACAACAAATGGTAGGTACTATCTACAAGCCTCTGTACGCATGCTAAATTGATGTGCAACTTTTACCCATGCCCAGCTGCCTTTTAACTCTGTACAATCTATAGTACGGTTTACAGCAAATGGTACGTACTATCTACAAGCCTCTGTACGCATGCTAAATTGTTGTGCAGCTTTTACCCATGCCCTGCTGGCTTTTAACTCTGTACTATCTACAATATAGTTTACAGCAAATGGTACATACTATCTACAAGCCTTTGTACGCATGTTAAATTGTTGTGCAGCTTTTACCCATGCCCTGCTGCCTTTTAACTCTGTACTATCTACCAGTCCCTCATCGCCCTAGGGGACTCCGGGTCCACCCACTGCTTAATGGCAGAAAACGTGGCACGCCATCTCGACTTGCATCCTGTCCCCACAGCCGGCATGACAGTGGGGGTCGTCAACGGCGAACGTCTGCCCTGTGTTGGGGTCTGCCCGGCACTATCCTTCATCCACAACGAGGTCTTCTGCATGGACTTCTTCATCATAGCGTTCGAAGGATATGAGGTTGTTCTCGAGTGCAATTGGTTGCGTACCCTTGGCCCCATCATATGGAACTTCAACCTCCTCAGCATGACGTTTTGGCGCCACGATCACCGCGTCAAATGGATGGGCGAGGGTGCTGTCTCTGGCCCACAGGCGCTAGCACTGTCCTCCGACAACCTGCTGCAACTGTGCCTATCGGAATTTGCAGACGTCTTCGCCGAGCCGACAAGCCTCCCTCCACCGCGCCCGTTCGACCATCACATCCACCTCCTGTCGTCCACACCTATTGCTGTCAGGCCGTACCGCTACCCGCAGCTACTCAAAGACGAGATCGAGAAACAGTGCAATGACATGTTGTGCCAAGGCATCATTAGGCCCAGCACGTCCCCCTTCTCCGCGCCGGTGTTGCTGGTACGTAAGAAGGACAAGACATGGAGGTCCTGCGTCGACTATCGCGAGATTAACTCCAAGACGGTGAAGGATAAGTTCCCCATACCGATCGTCGACGAGTTACTGGACGAGCTCAAGGGGGCTCGCTTCTTCACCAAGTTGGATCTCCGCAGCGGCTACCATTAGGTGCTAATGCACCAGGGGGACATCGCCAAGACGGCATTCCGCACGCACCATGGCCACTTTGAGTTCTTGGTCATGGCGTTCGGGCTCACTAACGCTCCCTCCACATTCCAGGCGCTAATGAACGACGTGTTGCGTGCCTTCCTCCGTCGGTTTGTGCTTGTTTTTTTTGATGACATTCTCATATACAGCAGCACATGGGTCGAGCACTTACAACATGTTCGACTCGTCCTTAAAACCCTGCGCCACAACAAGCTAGCCGTGAAGCAAAACAAGTGCTCCTTTGGCGCAACCTCCATTGACTACCTTGGCCACATCATCTCCAACGGCGTGGTGGCCATGGACCCGACCAAGGTGGAGGTCGTCCAGGCGTGGCCACGACCCACCTCAGTAAAGGCCAGTGTTCTAAAAGGCGGCTCTAGGCGCCCGCCTAGGCGGGATTAGGCGCTAGGCGCCACCCCAGCGCCGCGCGGAGCACCTAGGCAGCCGGCTAGGCGGTCAAGGCGCCTAGGCGGGTCAACCGCGGCCTAGGCGCCCTGGGCGGCGCCTAGGCGCCCTGGATGGCAATGGTGACTATAGTAATAAACCGGTTTTGGGGGGATAAAAAGCAAAAAACTCCAGCTGTGTTTAGGGTTTTTTAGCTACTCCTGGGCTCTGTTCGTTGCCGTTCGCCACGGTCCAATGTTCTAGCCTCGTGCGACACAGTCTGGCCTCACGCGCGCCCCACTCCGGCCGCGCTCTGGTCTCCATTATCCGACGCGGTTCGGCCTCGTGCGCCATGGCCGCTCACCCTCCGCTCTGGTCTCCACTCTCCAGCAGTCCATTACCACTCCTCTCATCCTGATTTACACATGCACTTTGCAGTTTAGTAGAAAATGTAGTGTTGTCTTTATATTGAGAGTATTCTAACCCAGGTGCCCCAGGCGCCCCTAGGCGCCGCCTAGGCGCCGCCTAGGCGCCGCCTAGGAGCCCCTAGGCGCTAGGCGGCCAGGCAACGCCCGACTAGCGCCTAGCGCCTTTTAGAACACTGGTAAAGGCGCTACGAGGCTTTCTTGGTCTCACGGGCTACTACCGTAAGTTCATCCAGAACTACGGCTTGGTGGCTCGCCCACTCACGCAGCTGCTCAAGAAGGAGGCTTTCGCGTGGAAAGCGGAGGCAGAACATGCCTTCATCACCCTCAAGCAAGCCCTGGTGGAGGGACCGGCGCTACAGCTACCCAACTTCGATGACGCCTTCATCGTCAACTGTGACACTTCCGGCACGGGGTTCGGCGATGTTCTGCATCAAGACAGCAGGCCCATTGCCCATCGCACCACAGCACGCCAAGTTGGCCGCATATGAGAGGGAACTCATCGGTCTTGTCAAGGTTGTGCGTCACTGGCGCCCATACCTCTAGGCGCGGTCGTTCGTGGTGCAGACCGACCACTTCGCCCTCAAGTACTTACTGGATCAACGCCTCTCCACCATTCCTCAGCACACTTGGGTGAGCAAATTATTTGGATATGACTTTCGTGTGGAGTACCTGCCAGGGAAAGCCAACACCGTCGCGGAGGCCATGGCGCTTCCTCTGTCCTCCCCGACATTCGAGTTATACAATGAACTTCGGGAGGAGTTGTCGCACTTGGAGGAGGCAACGTAACTCAAGGAGAAGATCGAAAAGAGAGAGGCAGCGGCAGGATGGACCATGTTGGACGGCATGCTCGTTCACTCGGGCCGAATCTTTGTCCCCACGGCATCGTCCCTATGGCCGACCATTCTGGCCACTGCCCATGGCGCCGGGCATGAAGGCGTCCAGAAGACCCTGCATCGGCTCCGCGCATCCTTCTACAACACCTCCGCCACACAACTTGTCAAGGACTTCGTCAAGAGCTGCGCGGTATGCCAAAGGAACAAGTCGGAACATCTTCATCCGGTCAGCTTACTACAGCCCCTCGAGCTGCCAGGGTCGGTATGGGTAGACATCGCCATCGACTTCGTGGAGGGCTTTCCACGCGTTGGGGGCAAGTCGGTGGTTATGACAGTGGTGGACAGGTTCTCCAAGTACGCCCACTTCATCCCGTTGGGCCACCCGTACACCGCAGGATCAGTGGCCCAGGCGTTCTTCGACAACATTGTCAAGCTCCACGGCATTCCGTGCTCCATCGTCAGCGACCGTGACCCCGTCTTCATCAGCACGTTCTGGAGGGAGCTATTCACCCTCTCCGGCATCAACCTGCGAATGAGCACTGCATTCCACCCACAGACCGACGGCCAGTCCGAGGTAACCAATCGCATTTTGGGGGTCTACCTGCGTTGTCTAGCAGGAGATCAGCCGAGGAGCTGGTTGCGTTGGTTACCTTGGGCAGAATTCTGCTACAACACGTCGCTGCAAACGGCCCTGCATACCACACCGTTCAAGGTGGTCTATGGTCGCGACCCAACTGCCTTGTTGTCCTATGAGCAGAGGCAACCCAGAGTGCCGGCAGTCGACAAACAATTGATGGCCAGGGATGAATTCCTTGCTGAAATCAAAGAGAGGCTATTACACGCCCAAGAGGTGATGAAAGGGAACTATGATGCTCACCACCGTCAGGTGGAGTTTCAGGTGGGCGATTGGGTGTGGTTGCGCCTCTATCATCGCATCGCGGCCACACTCACTGACAAAGCTAAAGGCAAGTTGGCTCTAAAATTTTATGGGCCATTCAAGGTGCTGGAACGCATCAGTGCATTGGCGTATCGTCTGGAGTTGCCTCCACAGTCCCGCATCCACACTGTATTCCACATCGCGTTCCTGAAGAAATTCAATGGCACTCCTCCTGCTACACCGGCCACTCTCCCTCCAATCAAGCATGGTCGTATACTACCTGAGCCCGAGGAAGTCCTCCAAGCCCGTCTCAACCGCGGCGTGTGGGAAATTCTGGTGAAATGGGTCGGACAGGCTGCTGCTAATGCTACTTGGGAACATGTCCCAGAATTCAAGGAAGCTTTTCCCTCATTTCAGCTCGAGGACGAGCTGTTTCATAATGAGGGAAGTGTTGTGGATGCCTTCTTTGGCAAGCACTATCAACGCAGGCCAAAACAGGCAACTGCAGCACATATGGTGCATATCACAAGTGATTAGTTTCTTCCTATAAATAGCTGATCCTATAATTAATTACTTTCTATAGTAGCTGATCTTGTCTGCTGATAGAAGGAATAAACAGTTGGCAGATCAGCTAAGTTTAGAAAGAGGGGATTAGAATGTTTTGGAAAGGGTAGATCCCTGGCGCCTATATAAGAGAGGGGATTTGCGATAGGGAAGGAGGGAAGAATTCACTTAGCCAAGGGCTGGGTGAGATCTTCTCCCTCAGCCTACCACCTCTGTAATCTCCCTAGTGATTGAATAAATATCCCTGATTCCCAACAAGTTCCAAACAAACGAAGACAAAGAGCTAAAAATTATCAAAAAATTTCAAATCAACTTCACATAGAGATCACAGTCTTATAGACATCAAAAGATTAGTAGCAGCATGCAATAATATAAATGGTTGTTAATGAACCTGAACTTCATCCACATCTCCATGCATGTCTGCAAAATTGAGATGGGAAGAATATCCGGATTTGCTGGGCATGCCATCCCGATGACATCGCCATGCTGGTCAATCACCGGTCCTCCAGTGCCACAGTGCATCAAAGAAATAGCACCAAGTTAAATTAGGAACGAAGCAGAAAAGAATCAAAGAAACTGCAATAACACTATTTACATGAGCAATTTGACAGCTGAGAGTCAAGCAGTACATGTACTGCATACGCATTGGTTCCTGCCACAAGACTGTACCACGCCTAGCAAACAATGATGACTCTTCATTCCTTGCCAAAGCAAACACCTCCTGTCCAAATTTTGGGCTAGAACCAAAATTGGCAGGCAGCAATGGAAAGTCTGAAGAGACCTCCAACAACGCAATGTGGTAGTTATCATTGAAGAAAAGCAATCGTCCCTCCGCAATGGTCCTTGTTGGCATGTGCACGAGCAACTGAAAATATGAAACTTGATTATATAGTTTTCTATCCTACAAAGCAATCAAGATTATGAGCTAGAATAGCACATCTAAAGCAACAAGAATGAAAAGCCAGATTTGAACACTTCAGAAAAAGATAAAAAAACGAATACACCGCTGTATTGTCATGGTGCAACAAGAATGATGTACATTTAACTAATTATTATATTCCAGGCCTCATCATTAATCGAGGTTTAGCAGTGGCTTACCTTGGGTTTGGGATCGATTAATGCACCAAAGTCACACACAGCGACAGAAGAAGTTAGAATTGTTGCCAACCTAGTTGTCTCGTTCCAACTGACAACGATGCCACTGCATCTATCAATACATTTCCAACCTGAAAACATCAGCGCAATCATGCAAGATCGATGCTAATTACCAGCAGATCGAGGAGATTGCAATTGAGGATGAGCAATGATCTTTTACCAGGCTTGGTGGAGACAATGGCAACAACCGAACGGGCAGCCTTCTTGATCATGACCTTGTCCGGTGTGCTGGCAACGTCCCTGGCAGTGAGACGGTCTTTTGGCTCCCTCCTAGGAGTCCAAGGAATGACGGTGTCTGCAAGAAGTGAAGAAATGTGCAACATACGGTATAATGCAAAAGTTAGGTTATTCTTCTTTCTTCTTCTCCTCCTCCATCCTTTCTTACAACAGCGAGAAGAAGATAATCATAACCTGAGGCCGGGAAGAAACGATGCGGTCGGGCAGGAGGATCCCCTCCTCCTCCTGCCGCTGCCACCTCCGCACTGGTACTCCCGCCCTCCTCCTCCACCGGCTGCAATCTCTTCCTCTTCTTCCTCTGCGGCCCCGGATCATCCGACGCGACATCTCCAGCGGCAGTCGTCTCCAGCCCTAGCTCCCGTGATCGAAGGCGGGTAACCCTCCTCTCCATACTCGCAGCTCCCGCCACCGTCCTAGTCCTAGGCATACTCGGTTTCGGCGACATCCTCGACGGCGGAATGGAAACGGCGGGCCTAGCGGCAGCGGAGGATTTGGAATCGAGCTCCTGCTTCTTGCGCATTGCGCATGGCGACGGCGAGGTGGGGAAACTGGGGCAAGGCTTTAGACGGCTCTGGCCTCCGGAGGGGAAAGGGAGGGCTGCGGACCCAGTCCTCGCCGCTTTCCCTTAAAGCCTCACCTTTTCGCGACCAGCCCCTCCATTTTTTCAGTAAACTAGAACGGCTGGCGCCCTTCGGGCGCTCGTTTTCATCGGTTTTGACGTACAGTTTTGGTAGTTTTGGTATATTAATTTGTTGTATAACGAAATTGTAAGAGTTATGATGGAATACACGGTATGGCAAAAAAAATAGTTTTGCTATGTTAATTTGTTGCATTCTTATGCTTATCCAGCAGCTGTTCTGTAGTGCTTTGGTTGGCATTTTGAATGGGTTGCTCTTGTGATTTTATCCTAAATTTATCCATAAAACAAGAAGTGACTAATATGGTATCATATGTACAAGATGATAATATTGGTTTTTCTAGTTGACAGAAAATAGTTATAGCCCAGTAACTGATCCCACACCAGCCAATATAATTGGTAGTTGCAATATTTGGAAAGCAAGAACTTGATTAATTGACCACCAGATCTACTGCAAAAAAAGGTTTCACCAATTTACGGGAAAAACATTTAGAATTAAATGAGTTTGACCATTCTCCAATTATTTTAAATAAATTTTAGATAATGTTGTTATGAGCATTACAAAACTATATACAAAACCTACCATGGTTCATCCACAAGTTATATCAAACCTAACTCAGATTAAATAACTAATATTCAGGGCAAAAAATCTAGATATTTTTTTATAAACGGTAATGGAAACTTATTATCACCCAAACTAATTATATGCCCAATGGAAAATCATGAAAGTATGCAAAGGAGGGACGCCATGTGATTTCTTGTTGCTATCGGAATCTTCTGCTTGCTTGACCAAGGTTGTACCCTCATTTGTAACACGTTGCAGAGAAGTAATAATTTAATCAGAATGCCCAAATAGTTCTAAAGAATAACCAAATAAAGCAGGCCAATTGAGAGGGAACAAGACACTAAAATCAATACCGTTTTAAACATGTTAGCTATAGGTTCTAGAGCACGGTCGATTTTGGAGAAGAGTCTGTATATCCTAGAAAAATCTTCCTCCTGGGACAAATAAATGGGTTGTCAATATTACTTGCTTTCATGATATACAATTAAGAAATAAATCCTGCTGTCAACAAACCTTGTCCTCACGAAGCAATGCAAAACATACAGAATGCTTCTTCTCCAACAGTGGAGTTGCATATTGGGCAAGCAACTCATTTTGCACTTTCTGAGAGAAATCTAGGGTGGACAATATGAGATAATTTGCAAATGATAAAAAAAGGAAATACCTCAAACATTATTTAAGAAAAGCCATTACAACAGTCTGTGCAGTCTGTATACAAATCTATAATAGCATATCTCAAATGCAAGCAAGAATACTCATCCACGAAATAATATGAATTTGGAATAGAAAATTTTCAGCATACCTCCAATAACCTCTGTTCAGTACTAATATGCAGATAGAGACCAACGCGGTCCTTTTATTTCTTCAAGCACTCCTCAGCCTAATAAAAAAGACACCATCCATTACCCATAAAAATGTCATGTATAAATACATAGAGAACCCATGATAAAAACATTCTCAAAGGTACCTTTAATTTATCATATAATCTGGACAAGAGTCCTCCAGAATCCAGCTTTGAGCCTTGACAGAGTAGTAATATGTAGTATCCTTAAGCAAGGAATCCTCAAATCAACACAACAAACTGCAGTACATCATACATAATTCAACATGTTCGGGAGCATGAACAGGCCAATGCAACAGCGAACCCATCAATCTCATAGCAGAAGCAGAGCTATGAGACCAAACATTAGATTAGCAAGTGGGAGGAAGGATCGTGTGAGCTCACAGAGAGTTGGCATGCTCGATGTCGGCCTCCAGCACCTTGAGCGAGTCCCCGACCAAAAAAAACATCTTCATTGACATCATATGGTTTGCATGCAATAAATATATTTACCACTTGTTCCAACAAGGAAAATTATGGCAATAAAAGAATGTATTCCCCATTGTAGTGATAATGTTTAGCTATGGTGCATTCCCTAATAATTTAATGAATATTTGTACCACATGTAAATAAAGTATGTATGTCTGAATGTGCATGGTTGACCATTACATGAAGGAAGTACCTATGTCAGGATCCAACACACCTCACAAAGAACAGTTACAAAATACAACATTTCCAATCCATTTTATTCATACTACGCGAGGTACAACTCAAAGTCTATGTGAGTATATATATATGTGTGTGTGTGTGCCTTTCCTAATGTTTCAGTTCAGATTAAAAAACAACTGCTTTGAATTCCTTTGGATGGTCTTGATTATTTCAGTCATGGAATCTGTGGAAGGAAGGGAGGACAAAGGATTTGGCAAACTCATAAATCATGGACAGTTGCTCACCAGATGAAGTTCTACTTTGCATCCATGTAGCACTTTTGTGTGTCCAAGAAAACCCAGAAGATAGGCTACCAATGTCATCTGTTGTGTCCATCCTGGAGAATGGAAGCACTGCACTTCCGGTTCCAGCCCCAGATCACACTGCCTACTTTGTACAAAGGATTACTGAAATGGATCAGTTCAGTGATAATAATCATAATTCAGAGTACACTTTTACCCTGACAAGTATAGAGGGGAAGTAGGACAGAGAATTCTTTAACATTACATGTATCAAGTATCAATCACTGCCCAAAGAAAAATGTCTTCTCTTCTACACTCCAATTCTGGTATTGTTCAATGCTCATTGCTCATCAGCTGGTAGCAGAAACAGAGACAGCTACAAATTCAGAACTGCTTGCTGCACGGGAAAAACAGAGAGACATTTCTGTTTCATCATATTAAGCTTGTACAACACACGGAAAAGATCATGTTTACAAATAAGGACATCCATAAAGATGAAAAATTCAGCTGCATCTGCCGATCATCCATCTACTGGGACCATTCGAGGTCTAGAACAAGAAAATTCCAGGACGACTAACAGTCCCAATAGTTCATGTTCTTCTGGTCCTCATCGACGATTTAATAAAAATTCAGACAAAATCCTTCTGAACAAAAGAGGCCAGTATATGATGTATATCGATGTGAACATGAGTTTTGAGAGGCTGAACAAAAGTGCATAAAAGAAACAGAAAAGGAGCAGGTGGAGGGAAGGAAAGGGATGGGGGTTCTTACTCAAACCGTATGTCGGAGGAGTAGCGGGTGACGTTTTCATGGACCCAGGCGGCGACGGCCTTCCTGGAGGCAGCGAGGGGCGGAGGAGCTCGTTGGGGACCCCGACGATGACCGCGATCCCGGTGCCCTCGAGCACAATGAGCGCGTCGAAGGAGTCGGAAGAGAGGCGTATGCGTGGGACGATCCGACGACGAGCTCTCGGCGTGGCGGACGCGAGGTCGAAGAAGATGTGGAGGAGGGAGACGCCCTCTGGGGAGATGTACGTGGCCGACGGGTGGAAGTAAGGGTGGCGGGAGATGGGGTTGGGGACGACCACAACAACCGCCGTGAGCAGGGGCACGTCGCGGAGGATGAGCGGTAGGAGGTTCACGGTGGTGTTGATCCGCGGCGACGCGGGCCACCCAACCAGTGAGGAAGAGGCCGAGGATGCCGCCGCAACGACCTCTATCGCCCCTGGAATCTGCGGCGTCACCAAATCCGCCACCACCGTAGGAGCGTGGGGTGGTGGCAGCTTACCTCCTAGGCTCCTAGCCTAGACAGAGACGGGGATCGAAGGGAGAGGATTGCGGACGACGATGACGACGTGGAGGAGGGCGGGCAAAGGACATGTTACCAGCGTGAGGCGGGGAAAGGCACGCAGACCATGGTGTAGTCGCACGGAAGAGGGAAAGGGGCAAGAGGCGGTGGATCTAGGGTAGGGGCGGCGCCGGCGCTCACGAGATCGAGAGGAGGGTGGAGGGATTGGTGGCGGCTAGGGTTAGGGCAGAGGTTGGTGCCTGCGAGACAGGGTGGGCGAATGGGGAGGGGGGCTCACGGACACGGGAATTCTGAGTGGGCACTTTTGCGAAATACACCTTGAGGTTTCAGTTTTTAGAGCGCAGTCCGATGTTTCGAATTTTCTCTTCTTCGCTTATAAAATTTCAAGAAACGGGGATGTGTATGAAAAAAGTGCAAGAGAGTGGAGAGGTTGCACCGAGACTTCTCGCAATTAGTAATAAAAATGAGGTTCTTTTCGTAAACAATCCAGCCATGTTCGGGGAGACGTGGCGTCACGTGGAGACGCCACGCCAGCAAAAAACAGGAGGATTAGGCAATTAGCGAAAAGTGGAGGGGTTTTTTTGCAAGCGCGATGACGTGGCTCAACGTGGGAGCAGCAAAGTCCAGCTACTTTTAATATATCTAATTTGAACCAGTCACGAAATATTTATATTTCAGTCTAGAAATAAATACTAATCAAATGAATACAACATGAATCACTAAAAATTAATTCATAATTAAACCGAAAATATTGCAGGTAAAAGCTAGAATAGATATAACTGCGACTAATAAATTTGTCCCCCCTTTATATATATATATATATATGAGCAGATTAACCAGATAAAAAATAATATGAGATAACTAATAAGCAGATCAAATAATAATGTCTAGCAAATAGAGATTAAATTATTAAAACAACTAATACGAGATTGACTTTGGAGATCCGAAAACCTGCAGGCCCTGCGCACCGGCGAGTTCCACACGAAAAATTGCCGGATTGACTTTGGAGATCCGAAAAACTTGCAGATAACCCAATTTCGTGGACTGTAGATTAATCTATTAGAAACAGTCATCTATCCCTAAGGGGGATATGGGCCTATTTATAGGCGACTCTAATACATAAAAAGACTAATTTACCCCTAGGGTAAATTAAACTGACTCTAAAATAAATTCCGAAAATTACTAAAATATTCTTAGAAAAATCACCTGACTCAAATAAAAATATTCTAAACTTAAAAACTAAATATTAATATCCTAAAAATGAATTAATCATAGATTGTCAGTTTTGCGCCGAAACTGACAAAGTGTCCACCATCTTCGCACTGGGTACCCGGATTGGGCCGACCCGACCCCGCAGCTTCCTCAGACCAACAATCGCTCGCCGCCCGTGTACCTGAGTCAAACCCAGTCAATAGACCAATGGATCATCTGTCGCTCCTAGCCATGTACCCGGATTGGTCCAGCCGACTCCGCGGCTCCTCTGCTCGGCCGTCGCTCGCTGCCCGTGTACCTGAGTCACACGCGCCTCAGACTCGGCAGGTCTTCATATCTCCCTTCCTTTGACTTCCATTGACAATCACTCATCACATCTGGATTATCAAAACCATATTCTTCAACATGGTTTCTCATCGGAGCGCTGGCGCCGGCAACGAACCAGGCCGGTCGCACCAGGAACCTCACCCCCTTTGGAAGGTAAGATTTTATTTCTTGGATCAGCATTACAAAATTCACTCTAAGCCTTTACAGTCCAGGCTAACTACAAGGAAACTAATCTGCTGATTTTGAGGAACTAATCTTTTATTCAAACAAAGCAATTAAACTGAATTAAAACACTTCCCTGAATTAGCCTCCTGCCTTGGCGCCATCCCCTCCCCTTGTTGGCCAACGCCTCGCATATTGGCGCCAACAAAAGCGTTGATAACATTATCTTCCTCTCCAACAAACAGCTCGTCCTCGAGCTGGATCTCTGGAAAACGCTGTTTGAAGTCTTCAAGCTGTTTCTAGGATGCATCTGATGCCGCTTGATCCATCCATTGAACCAAGTGCTCGCGTGAGATCTGGACAGCACACCGCGTGGAGCCGAACTGGATGGCCTTGTCGCCGCTACCGGTGTGGATGCACAAGGATGTGCTTCAAGTGGCGTCCCTCCGCACGAGCCACCTCTCCTCCTCCGTCCTCTTCTGCACCATCTCTTCCAAGCGATGACGCAGATGCCGCACCTCACCCACGATGGCCTCGTCTAACCTCGCAGCTGAAACCGCACAGATGCACGCATTCTCGAGTTCGTTGTCAGGGGAAACAAGGTTTTGGGGCGATTGAATTGGGTGGACGTGGGAGTAGGTAGGCTGAGGCGGATAGGACGAGAAAGCAGGAAAAGAAAGGATGTGATGCCTGCGATAGATCCAAATCACAACACGAGAGAAAAAGTGACGAATGAAGCGACGCGACGCTGCAACAAATCCAGAGAGACGATGCATAGGTTTTGTCTACATTTAAGGGAATTTGTTCAGTACCCAAAAATTTTATGAACCGTACAATTCATGTGATTGGACGACTCAGATTTAAATTAAGTGATATGTTACCTCCTAGAGGTAACAGGTCATATTACCTTCTTTTTTTCCTAAATGTGGGATCTATATGCATGCAAAATAAATTTTTTCCATGCGTCTAATATATTTCTTTCCTCAATTTACCAAAAATATTTTGAAATCCCTTATTTTATGGCATATGACACGCATAAAATTTAAAAAAACAAAGAACTTTGAAAATTCGAAAGTTTATTTGACAAATATTCAAAATATCATTTGAAATTTCTTTTCGGGAGAATGCACGGTAAACTTTTGAAAGATTTTGTTTTTAATTTTATGAAAAAACAGAGAACTTTTAAAATTCAAAATTATATTTTATAACTCTTCAGAAATTATTTTAAAATAAGTTTTGAAGAGTTATGTTTTTTTTCAATTTTTCAAAGTTTGTTGTTCTTTTCAAAAAAATTTAAAAAATAAAAATAAACTTTGAAAATTATAAAATTTATTTCAGACTCTTCATAAATGATTTGAAAATAAATTTTGAAGAGTTTTGATTTTTTTTTCAAAATTTCAAAGTTTTATGTTCTTTTCAGATTAAAAAAAAACAAACTTCGGCTGGTGAGTTACATTTCCATCTCCCTTCCCTTGCCTGTATCTTCTACTGGCTGGCTACTGCACTGTAAATGCATCAGCGTCTCTTCACATGTTGTGCCATAACATGCTGAGTTTCAGTCTTTTATATGTGTGATTGTCCCATGATTGTTTAACCTATGCAACTGACATCGACTAATCAGTTATATGAAAATTGGAGCTAACAAAATTAATGAAGACATATATACTATTCTTCAATGCTATCTAAGAATTTTTAAAATAAAAGGACGGAGGGAGTGATTCGGGTGCTCATGATCAGCACCTGCATTTCTCCATCGATGAACACTGGCAATTAAAAAAATGACAGGAACTTCCTGCATAAACAAATGCCACACGTCTGCGATAAGACCAGTACTTTTTTTTGCATGCACACCATACAGTGCTCGATGTATATTAAATTGTTTCTTTCTACAGGTTGCAAGAGAAGCATACGTGTGTTTGATAGATCCGCTGCTGAAAGCTGATGCTGCTGCCGGTAATCCATTTGTTTAATGGTAATCTTCTACTGTATCTTTTTTGCCCTTGTTTGGAACCGTCGTCGGGCAAAGTGTACCACTCTGGCCAATTTCACTATTAGTTTACCTAGAATTGCCGATGTTAAAAATAGATGTACAAAGCTAACACTGTTAAAAATCAGCCCAATTGCAGTATACGATGATTAACCTGATCGAGTTGTGTAGCCATTGGCCTACCAAGACATGCTAGGACAACACTAATGGCTGAGTGACCCATTTAGGTTCAAGATGGTGAGTATCTTTTTTACTATATATTTGGTCGATGCTCTTTCACGAATCAATACTTCAAAATTACAATAAGGTTTGATTTGGTATTATAGGAAATTCATGAGTAATATGGATTGATCAGAAAACCTCTAACTTCACTACTTAAAAAGGATGGTTTAACAAGAAATAGTTCCATTGAACCTGATTTATATGTGATGACCTTTTATATGAAAATTTCAGTCATGGGATCTTAGACTATGAAATGCTGATCAGCAGGGGACACTCGTATACATTCAGAATATTGACATACAACTTGGAGCTGCTAAGATAGAGGTTGTGCATTGTCTATCTGATTGTCATAATATCCAAGCCGCTTCTCTGTTATATTCTAGGCCTATAATCTGTTAGCTTCTTTACTAGCTTCTGCTATCTGCTCTATCACACCATTAAGTCTCTGGTCAGTACGTGTTTTATGATGATTGACTTAATTAACATGTACACTTGGCTGAAGTAAGTACTGCTCACTGATTTCTTGATAATGTATATGGTGTTTTTATTTTATTGCTAATTATAAGCCTGAAACATCAAGCTTCAGTAGTTCAATAATACCATTTTTCATCACATATGATTTTGTTACAATTGCATCATTATTTATCCTTACTATAACCATTCTACCAAGCAACATGCAACATGAGGGATATTATCTAGTATATATAATCTTGAAAAACTTTGGGCAGCAGGGGCACTCAATCTCTTACGGTTTAGTGACCTAACAAATCTCTTCAGGAGCATGAATCGGGGAGTAACTTCCAAATGCTGAGAAACTATTACCTGTGGGTTGCGGATGCGCGCGCCTCCTGCAGTGCTCGCGCGAGATCTGGACAGCCCACCGTGTGGAGCCGAACTGGATGGCCTTGTCGTCGCTACCGTGTGGATGCACAAGGACGTGCTTCCAGTGGCGTTCCTCCGCACGAGCCACCTCTCCTCCTCCGTCCTCTTCTGCACCATCTCTTCCAAGCGCCGACGCAGACGCCACACCTCACCCACGATGGCCTCGTCTAACCTCGTAGCTGAAACCGCACAGATGCACGCATTCTCGAGTTCGTCGTCAGGGGAAACAAGGTTTTGGGGCGATTGAATTGGGTGGGACGTGGGAGTAGGTAGGCTGAGGCGAATAGGACGAGAAAGCAGGAAAAGAAAGGGTGTGATCCCTCCCTGTGATAGATCCAAATCACAACACGAGAGAAAAAGTGACGGATGAAGCGACGCGACGCTGCAACAAATCCCAGAGAGACGATGCATAGGTTTTGTCTACATTTAAGAGAATTTGTTCAGTAACCAAAACTAACACTTATTAAAAATAAGAAAAGAAAAAACATACAAAATAAACAAAGAATTCGGTTGAGTTGAGAACGAACTAACCTTATAGCTCGGTAAAGATGAGCGCGAACCCCCCAGCTCGTTCTCGGGAAGAACTTGGTTGCCGGAGCCGGACGGAATCTCAAGTTTGCGCAGCAGGGGCCGGGGTAAAAGAATTGGCCGGATGGAGTGAGTCTTCCGAATATTCCAGGCCGGAGGTAAAAGGCTCAGGCAGGGCACGGATAAAAGCCACATCCAGAGCAATTTAGGGGGTGTTTTGTTGGGGCAGCTAAAGTTTAGGGACTAAATTTTAATCCTTTTAAATCCTAAATTGTCGAACATGAGGACTAAACTTTAGCCCTTTTAGTTCTTAAAACCAAACAGTAAGTAACTAAAGTTTAGTCCTGTAAAAAGAGAAGTCTAAAGTTTAATTTAGTTCTTAAAAAAGCCAAATAGACCCTGAGCATGTGTGTTGTCTTATCTATCGACTGAATAGTACGTGCATTGACATGTGAGGTAAAGTGCACAACCTGATACGATGAAACAAACCTAGCTCATGTACTCATCTACCTTTGTCGGTCGGAGCAGGGGATAAAAAGGACATGCGTAAAAGCCACATGCATTAACTGGCTGAATGGAGTGCGTCTTCCTAGGATTCCAGGCCGAAGGTAAAAGACTCTCTCAGGCAGCGCACAGGTAAAAGTCACATGCACAGCAATTTAACATGCGTACATAGACTTGTAGATAATACGTACCATTTATTTGATGGGACATGTTGTACCACTACCATTCTTGCTTTGCAGTAAACATCGCGCTGCGCAGCTACACCTACGCTGCTATGCTAGCTACAGTGAGCAAGGACACGAATCATTTGCTTTAACCGAGCAGCGAGTTTTCTCTTAGACGAGTCAAGCAAAGGTCTCAAGTCTTCCCAGGATTCCAGGGCAGGGGGTAAAAGGTTATCTGCATATCCATGGCAGGGCAGGGCATTGGTAAAGAAAGATGAGCGAAGCCCCCAAACTTGAGCTCGGTGAAGAACTTTGGTTATCGGATTGAGTGAGTTTTCTCTAAGACGAGTCAAGCGAAGGTCTCAAGTCTTCTCGGATGCTCTTATCAAACTGCAGCTTTCGTCATTTCACAGTTCATGAAAGATGTTGCTAACAAAAAAAAACTTGTCTTAGAATTATTGCAGTCATCATTTTATGAATTTATTAAGTCTTTAAAAGATGGTAGTGATGGTGAGTCTGCGACCACTATTATTTTTCATTGATAGGTGGACTATGCTCAATGCCCATGCAACCACCGACCCGCAATATGTTTCTCTCTCCAGCCATAGTCCATTTGCCGCTGCCATAGCCAGTGAGCTGCCTCTGCCGGCCGCCGCCCCCGCCGACTGCCGCCCCTGTCGGTCGTCGTCCCTGCTGGCATGCCACCCCATACGCCATCCTCGGTTCGCGCCTTGCTGTAGCCTATCGGCGCTCGCAGCCCCGTCGAGCCTTCTCCCGACGCACTGCCGCGGCCTCGTCGACTCTCCATCTCAAGCCCGCTGCAGCACTGCCTGCCGCCTCTGGTCGATGCAATGAAGTCACCTCGCCTAGCCCCTAGGCACATACAAATGCATTGCTGGATTTGCTGCTACAACGATGCTGCTCTCAGGAGAGAAGGGAATGAAGAGAAAGGAAAGAGAGAAGAAAGAGGAGGAGAGATAAGAAAGGTAGAATGAAAATTAAGAAATGAAAAGTTTTTTTAAAAAATGGAATCTTTATAAATATTTTAGAATTAAAAACTTTTAAATTTTATGTAGGATTTAAAAATTTGATATTTTTAAAATCGTACAAAAATATTTAGAATTTCAAAAACATCTAAATTTTATAATTAAAATAATTATTAAGCTCGGTATTGCCAATCGAGTGTCGCAACCTAAATTTTTAAAAATTTCTTTCCATTTAGTGTGTACAGCCTACAAATAGACTCAAAAATATGAATATGATTTTTATACAAATTATGAATCACTATTGCATGCACTTGTAGTTCAAATTCGATCTATTTCAATATAAATCCTAGAAACATATCAAATTTTTAAATGAGATAAGCTATGTCGAATTTTGATCGTAAAAAATTTCAAGTTCAAACGAAGATTTAATCGTTAATTTGATTTTAAACCCAACTCATTTTTTATTTAAATTCCAATTTGTCCTTGGAAAATTTGAGGATTTTTTAACATTGTACATTTCAAATTTCTCTGAATTTTTTAATTTTTTATAATAATATCTATGTATCATATCATATCGACATGACAAATCTCGTGTTTTTATAATTTATTTGATTTTTTAAGAATTAAAAAATCGTTAAACTTAATGTTATCCATAGAGTGTCGCAACCTAGATTTTTAAAAACTTATTTAAATTTAGTGGATAAGAACTAAAAATGAACTTAAAACATGAATATAGTTTTTCTATAAATTTTGATTCATTATTTCTATCACTTGCACTTCAAATTTCACCTATTTAAATTTAAGTCCTAGAAACACACTTGATTAATTAAAAATAGCAAATGGACCTATAAAATACAAATTTTTTATATGGAATAAGATATGTTATATTTTGAGCGCAGAAAATTTTTTAAGGTCAACCAAGATGGAAACATAACATAGGCTATTTTGAGTTTGCCAAGTTATTTATAAATATTGATTTACTTCAAGATTTACTTAAAGAAAAGGATAAAGGAAAAATAAAATATAAAAGTTTTTTAAACTTGAAGAATTTTTTAATGTTGACAAAAGTTGTTTATGTAAAGTATGTATGATCTATATTTCCATTTTTACATAATATCATGGATTTATAATTAATTCATTATTTTATAAGAAGTAAAGTAATAGTAATACTACATTTCTATGCATCAAAAAATTATACTCTTATAAAAAATCATCTAAAATAAATAATCTGTTTCTCAACTAGCGCCAGTTTATTATGGGGTTAAAATGTTATATTTTCTCTAGGATTTTAAAAAGAAATAGCATATTTTAAAATATTTTGGAATTAAAAAATTATAAATTTGGAGAATATTTATCAAACTCTAATTCATTTAACCATATATTTTTAAACTTAATTAATTCATATATTAACACACATTTAACCCTTTATTTTTAACACTGTACAACGCTGCTAGCAGTATTCAGAAGCGAGAAGAAACGGAAGGAGAAGAAAGAGGAAAGGTAAATGGAACATCTGACAACGCAGACTGACATCCTCATGCCGTGAGTAATGGCACATCTGCCCCTAACGTGACCACAAAGGGCCAAGGGCTTTATCGTCCTTTCGTCCCGCCGCACCGCGTGACGCGTTATGTCCCCGCTTCTCCTGCTACCAGTGCTCTTTGTCCTGCCTCCTTTGGCTGCTAATGGTAGATCCGGACATTCTGGAGTGATTGCTGTGGCTTGGCGTGACCGCTCGGGATAGCGATAGAAGAAGACAAACTTGCGTTTCGCCTATCTTGCAGTGTTGGCGGTGTATCCGATTTAATTTAATTATTTGGAAAAATAGAAAATCACTGGCGTGTAGCACTCCAAGCTAGCTAGTTCACAGGCGTGTACATGTTGAGTTGTTTTTCACAGCGCTTCATGTCATCAAGTGGTGATAGGACGTGAGTGCCCCGTGACCACTGATAGATTAACTAGTTAGACGTGCAGCACACCAGGCTAGGCTAGTGTGTAGCACTCCAGGCTAGCTAGTTCACATGGCATGTTAAAATAGATTAACAAGCTAGGCGTGTAGCATAGGCTAGGCTAGGCGTGTAGCACTCCAGGCTAGCTAGTTCACATGGTGTGTGTACGTGTTGAGTTGTTTTTCAGAGCGCTTCATGTCATCAACTGGTGATAGGATACGATATGATATGGGTGCCCCGTGACCAGCCCCGCCCGTACGTACCATGGTGGATGGCTGCCTGTACGTACAAGCTATTTGCTTTGACGGCACACGCGAGGGATATTATCTAGTTTATATAGAGACTACAGATCTCATCTCGATCTAATATTTTGTAACCCTTAACTAGCGAAATATATATATGTCTAAAAAAGAAAATATTGCTGTCTTTTTAAAAAAACACAGAATAAGATGTATAATCATACAATGAATCAATGTCCTGTCCACCTAGGCTTGCCGTGATGTGACTCAACACAAAAACAGCAGCAGTAAATGCAGTTCTGACCCAAGAATAAATTGCTGCGCATGCTAGACTGCTAGTTGGCACGACATTGCAGGCAGGATGCCAGTATAGGTGGCAGGGCGCCGGCGACCCGGGTTAAATGCAAAATAAAAGTATACGTTGTGAAGTGCAGTGCAGTGCAGCGCAGGAGTTAATGCATGTGGCTTTTACCCGCATGACCAGCCCCGCCCGTACGTACCATGGTGGATGGCTGCCCGTACGTACAAGCTATTTGCTTTGACGGCACATGCGAGGGATATTATCTAGTTTATATAGAGACTACAGATCTCATCTCGATCTAATATTTTGTAACCCTTAACTAGCGAAATATATATATATGTCTAAAAAAAAGAATATATTGCTGTCTTTTAAAAAAAACACAGAATAAGAAGCCGGCAAATTAACTGATTTTTTATTAATTGATTTTTTTTATTTTTTCAGTGCAGTGCAACGAATTGCAATGGAAGAAATCAATTAATTACCGAAAACCGGAGCATGGCGACCGTGCCGACGAACAGCTCGTTTTCTTGCTGGTCCTCGCCGCCCTGCCATATGCCGCAGCCTCATCCCCGTCGCAGAACCGCCCCCAACTCTGCAGAGACCCCATGCTACTACAACACTGTACAACGCTGCTAGCAGCATTCAGAAGCGAGAAGAAACGGAAGGAGAAGAAAGAGGAAAGGTAAATGGAAAACGAAAAAGAGGGATGAGGAGCACTGTACAAGACAGCATGCGTACAGGCATGTACATACGTACGTACCATTTGCTTTGACGGGACGTGTTACCATTACTGCTTTGCAGTGACAACACTATGCAGCTACGCTGCTATGCTAGCTACAGGAGCAAGGACACGAATCATTTGCTTTAACCGAGCAGTGAGCACAGCTACGGAGTACTAGCTTCATCCTTACTGTATATTGCAAAGTTGGAATCGGCTTATCGTGTACGGTATACAGCTATCTAATTTTTAAATTTGTGAAACTGCTGTACATATTTGAATTTTTTTCAAAAAAATATATTTTTTAAAAAAATCCAAAATCCAACTATGTATCCTTCCTTATGCAAAGATACAATGCGGAAGTAGCGGCAGGAGAATTACATATACAACAAGTAAAAAAACAGCTAGTAATAATACAGAAAGTTCTTTTATTTCCAGACAGACATGGTTCAACTGGTTGTTCTGTTGTTCAAATAACAAAAATATTGACATACATGTTTTATTTGCACAGAACATCATCTTGGCAGCACTCCAATACTCCAATTTCATCCCATCAGAAGGCTAGAATAAGTTTTTTAACCATAAATTTGAGAGGGAGGGGGTGCTGAATATAATGTCGTGTTGCCGGATGCTAATTACTTGTTTGTGCCTGCATTACTAAATTAAAGCAAATGTTTGATACCATGAAGCAAATAGTGATCACAAAGGTACAATGTGCACCTGCATTTGCAGCTGTAATATTGATTCTTTTGCCCATATTCTTTATGTGCTGATCGTTCACTATGCTATTGTTGACCGACGGAAATTAACTAAAAAATTCGAAAAAAAAGAAAATTTGCAATTTTGCTGCTCTGATTGATGTAGCATACTTCTTACAACTTTGCAAAAATATAATTGCACAAAAGAAGCAATATATAAAGTTTTTGAAATCATAAAAGGCACAAAAGAAGCAATTGCACAAAAGTGACTCAGGAACAAACTCATCACTAAGTGGAGGAAAAGTTCATCACTGCTTGTGGTAGAGAAGAAACAATGCTTCAGGGACATTAACACCAGAGACATCAACCTTTGTGGATGTTGCGATGAAACGGCGGATTGGAACTCCATTGATCTTAAAAGGTCCTGAAAGGGATGGAATATAAGTTCCACGTATTATTATGGTAAGAACTTGAATGCAAGAAAAGAGCTCTGAGAGAATAAGATTCATTAAAGCAAACAAGCATATTAAACCATTTCTGCTCATGGATAACTGATTGTATACCTTAAGGCCAATATACAATACCTATCAAAGAAACTTTGGGCAAACATATCACATATACAACTGAATAACTGGTAGAGCAGATAAATGAAACTATTAAGTAGCAGTGAACAGACAAAAAACATCACTAAATAAATCATAGATATGCATATTATTATATACATTGCATTTTTCACCATTAAGTCTCTGGTCACTACGTGTTTTATGATGATTGACTTAATTAACTTGTACACTTGGCTGAAGTAAGTACTGCACACTGATTTCTTGATAATGTATATGGCGTCTTTATTTTATCGCTAATTATAAGTTTGAAAGGTCAAGCTTCAGTAGTTCAATAATACCATTTTTCATCACATATGATTTTGTTACAATTGCATCATTATTTATCCTTGCTATAACCATTCTACCAAGCAACATGCAACATGAGAGATATTATCTAGTATATATAATCGGGAAGAACTTTGGGCAGCAGGGGCACTCAAATCTCTTCCGGTTTAGTGACCAAACAAATCTCTTCAGGAGCATGAACTGGCTGCCGGATGGAGTGAGTCTTCCAAATATTCCAGGCCGGAGGTAAAAGGCTCTCTCAGGTAGGGCATGGGTAAAAGCCACATCCAGAGCAATTTAGGGGTGTTTAGTTGGGGCTGCTAAAGTTTAGGGACTAAATTTTAGTCCTTTTAAATCCTAAATTGTCGAACATGAGGACTAAACTTTAGCCCTTTAGTTCTTAGAAACAAACAGAAAGTAACTAAAGTTTAGTCCTGTAAAAAGAGGAGTCTAAAGTTTAATTTAGTTCTTAAATAAACCAAATAGACCCTTAGCATGTGTGTTGTCTTATCTATCGACTGAATAGTACGTGCATTGACATGTGAGGTAAAGTGCACAGACCTGATACGATGAAACAAATCTAGCTCATGTACTCATCTACCTTTGTTGGTCGGAGCAGGGGGTAAAAAGGACATGCGTAAAAGCCACATGCATTAACTGGCTGAATGGAGTGCGTCTTCCCAGGATTCCAGGCCGAAGGTAAAAGACTCTCTCAGGCAGCCCACGGGTAAAAGTCACATGCACAGCAATTTAACATGCAACATGCAACATGAGAGATATTATCTAGTATATATAATCGGGAAGAACTTTGGGCAGCAGGGGCACTCAAATCTCTTCCGGTTTAGTGACCAAACAAATCTCTTCAGGAGCATGAACTGGCTGCCGGATGGAGTGAGTCTTCCAAATATTCCAGGCCGGAGGTAAAAGGCTCTCTCAGGCAGGGCATGGGTAAAAGCCACATCCAGAGCAATTTAGGGGGTGTTTAGTTGGGGCTGCTAAAGTTTAGGGACTAAATTTTAGTCCTTTTAAATCCTAAATTGTCGAACATGAGGACTAAACTTTAGCCCTTTAGTCCTTAGAAATAAATAGAAAGTAACTAAAGTTTAGTCCTGTAAAAAGAGGAGTCTAAAGTTTAATTTAGTTCTTAAAAAAGCCAAGTAGACCCTGAGCATGTGTGTTGTCTTATCTATCGACTGAATAGTATGTGCATTGACATGTGAGGTAAAGTGCACAGACCTGATACGATGAAACAAACCTAGCTCATGTACTCATCTACCTTTGTTGGTCGGAGCAGGGGGTAAAAAGGACATGCGTAAAAGCCACATGCATTAACTGGCTGAATGGAGTGCGTCTTCCCAGGATTCCAGGCCGAAGGTAAAAGACTCTCTCAGGCAGCGCACGGGTAAAAGTCACATGCACAGCAATTTAACATGCAACATGCAACATGAGAGATATTATCTAGTATATATAATCGGGAAGAACTTTGGGCAGCAGGGGCACTCAAATCTCTTCCGGTTTAGTGACCAAACAAATCTCTTCAGGAGCATGAACTGGCTGCCGGATGGAGTGAGTCTTCCAAATATTCCAGGCCGGAGGTAAAAGGCTCTCTCAGGCAGGGCATGGGTAAAAGCCACATCCAGAGCAATTTAGGGGGTGTTTAGTTGGGGCTGCTAAAGTTTAGGGACTAAATTTTAGTCCTTTTAAATCCTAAATTGTCGAACATGAGGACTAAACTTTAGCCCTTTAGTCCTTAGAAATAAATAGAAAGTAACTAAAGTTTAGTCCTGTAAAAAGAGGAGTCTAAAGTTTAATTTAGTTCTTAAAAAAGCCAAGTAGACCCTGAGCATGTGTGTTGTCTTATCTATCGACTGAATAGTACGTGCATTGACATGTGAGGTAAAGTGCACAGACCTGATACGATGAAACAAACCTAGCTCATGTACTCATCTACCTTTGTTGGTCGGAGCAGGGGGTAAAAAGGACATGCGTAAAAGCCACATGCATTAACTGGCTGAATGGAGTGCGTCTTCCCAGGATTCCAGGCCGAAGGTAAAAGACTCTCTCAGGCAGCGCACGGGTAAAAGTCACATGCACAGCAATTTAACATGCAACATGCAACATGAGAGATATTATCTAGTATATATAATCGGGAAGAACTTTGGGCAGCAAGGGCACTCAAATCTCTTCCGGTTTAGTGACCAAACAAATCTCTTCAGGAGCATGAACTGGCTGCCGGATGGAGTGAGTCTTCCAAATATTCCAGGCCGGAGGTAAAGGCTCTCTCAGGCAGGGCATGGGTAAAAGCCACATCCAGAGCAATTTAGGGGGTGTTTAGTTGGGGCTGCTAAAGTTTAGGGACTAAATTTTAGTCCTTTTAAATCCTAAATTGTCGAACATGAGGACTAAACTTTAGCCCTTTAGTCCTTAGAAATAAATAGAAAGTAACTAAAGTTTAGTCCTGTAAAAAGAGGAGTCTATAGTTTAATTTAGTTCTTAAATAAACCAAATAGACCCTTAGCATGTGTGTTGTCTTATCTATCGACTGAATAGTACGTGCATTGACATGTGAGGTAAAGTGCACAAACTTGATACGATGAAACAAACCTAGCTCATGTACTCATCTACCTTTGTTGGTCGGAGCAGGGGTGTCAAATGGTTCTTGATGTAAAAAAAGACTATAAACTATGCAATACTTTGGGGCAACCAAAATAGTTGTATTTCAAGAAGCATTAAGATATGATCCACAAAAAATAAATATTTGTTATTGTCATGTGTACAATATAAGAAACTAAAAATGTGACATTAATGTGTACAATGTACTATTTTAATGCTTAAGTTCACCTTTTCATGCACACTGCGGATGCCCTTATAAAACTGCAGCTTTCATCGTTTCACAGTTCATGAAAAGATGTTGCTAACAAAAAAAACTTGTCTTAGAAATATTGCAGTCATCATTTCACTAATGATGTAAGGATTATGAGTTATGACATACTCACGGGCTCTGATTGATGCTTGGTACAGTTGCAAGCATTTCAACATACATTTCCGCCAAGTTTCGGAATTCATATTCATTCTTTACTGAAATCCTTTGTTGTTTTTCAGACAATCCAAATTATATGCGCTTCAGCCTTCATGTCTAGTACTGTTATTGCCCTGAAGCGGAAATATCAAGGCCTGAGGAATTATGTCATCAAGTGGTGATAGGATAGGATGTGTCCATTCAGACAGAGACAGGCCGGGATATTATCATCAAAAAAATTACTTGCGTGGTTTGTCATCGACTTAATAGTAAGTGCACTTCCGTCGACCAAAGCCAAAGGAAGTTAGCCTTTTCTTGACGGAAGAAGCTAACTTCTGTTGGCAAAAGGCTAACTTCCGTTAGCATTTGGCCGACAAAAGTAGGTCGGCGGAGAGGCGGAGGCGGTGATGGAAGGGCGGGGGAGGCACAGGCGGCGGTGAGAGGGCAGGGCAGAGGCAGTGTGGTGTGGCTTAATTAGGACAAATAATTTCCGTCGGCCGTACACAAGCCGACGGAAGTTATGAAAAATATACTTAACTTCTGCCGGCCAAAGTCTCGCCGACGAAAATTATTAGCGCCCACTGAAGCTGTCGGGAGCGAAAATTTACTTTCCGTTGGTCAAGGTGTAGGCCGACGGAAGTTAAATTTGCTTCCGTCGACTCCCGTAAGCCGACGGAAGTTCAGAAAAGCCGACAAAAATTAAAAAAGCCGACGGAAATTTCATGTTTTCTTGTAGTGACGTGCATTAACATGTGAGCTCAAGTGCACAGATCTGATATGATCAAACAAACCTAGCTCATGCATGTACTCTACCTTTAATTTGTTGTTGGTAAATTAAGGAGAAACTATATATATACATGAGGTCGGTTGCGCGCCTTAATCCTTACACTGAAAACTGCAAACGCAAAACCAGAAAGGTGAAGAGCAGCGCAGATATCAGAGTAGACATGATCGCCCAAGATGTGCTGGAGCCGCTGCAAATAAGACGATTGTTGTGGTAGGAGCACACCGACTGCTTCCTGAAACAAACAAACGCAGCAAAATTCTCAGGAGACGATTGTTGTGGTAGGAGCAATATATCGATCGGATCGGAGAACCTGTTGGAGCAGAAGGTGATGGTGTAGTCGGCGTTGGAGCAGGTGAAGATGCTGGTGGGATCGTCGTAGGCGTAGCTGTAGGCGGTGGGGCAGGCGGCCTTGAACTTCTTGGAGTAGAAGGTGGGCTGGCACGTCGACGGGTTTCCGTACAGCCCGCGGCAGCAGTACTGGTCCGTGTCGAACACGTCGCACGCGCTCCGGCACGCCACCGTCCTCCCGTTCACCTTCACCGCCAGCTCCGACGGGCAGTCCTGCCGCAGGTCGCCGTCGCACCCCGCCGCCGAGCAGTTGCCCTGCCCGTTCAGCGGCCGCACCACCATCGGCAGGTTGAAGCCGTCCACCAGGCTCACGTCGTAGAAGTCGGTGGTCGCCAGCGTGAACTCCGCCAGGTTCGCCGGCGTCGCGCCCGACGCCCCGCACTTGAGCACCGATCCGCACGATCCCGTCGCGCAAGACCCGTTCCCGGCCTGGTCGAAGTTGCACTCCGTCCTCCCCCAGATGCGCCCCGACCACCCCACCGGCGCCGTGAACACCATCGACTGCCCCGGCCGGAGCGCGAACCCTCCGCCTCCGAAGCTCTGGCCGGGCGTCGCCGCCGGCCAGATGGTCGTCTTGCACTGGTTGATGATGGCGAAGACGCGGGCCGACTCGACGCCGCCGCCACCTGCGCGCATGCACCTCAATATCAGAATATGGCATGCATGCCACGTACAGCTAGCGCGCGAAAATGACATGAAAGCTCAACATGCATGCATAAACACGATCGAGATGAAATACTTGCATAACGACTAGTAGGTGCATTATTATCATGGCTTAATTGTGAGGTAGGACCATTTCAATTTCAATACCTTGCAAGAAGCAAACGAGGGCCAGAGCTAATAGCCTACATACTGCAGCAACATACACCTAACGTAATTGTAGAAACGGCCCTCTCCGTTTCGATGTGCATGCATGGGAATCAAATTCCAACAGATATAAGCACAAGGAATGGATGGAAGGAATACGTGAGAGGTAGGAAGGGCAAGGAAGGCATGGCCATAGCAGCAAGATAGACCTTGCTTGCAGTGCAGGGGACGTACGCTCTCATCCACATCTGGGCACCATCAAAAAGATGCCAACTTTATCTATTGTGAACGAAGCCACATTTTGTCACCACCAACTTGTGTGTCTCTCATAGAAACTGTCACTTGTCCACTTAATTCTACAGAAACAACACGCCTTGTGAGCTAACTTGATCACATCATCTCAAACGATAGCCATTGTTTCTACATACGCCTATGTCCTATACTGTACTGCAAGTATAGCAAACAAATAGTCCTTGATTTTCTTCTGTCCATCACCCTCTAACAACTTTCACTCTGCGCTGCAGAGGCCAGAGAGTGGCCTCAAGTGTTTCTTCGACATGGAGATGGAGAGTGGCCTCAAGTGTTTGCTAGACTTCAAATGCATGCTCGAGTGACATGTACGAACCATTGTCGCTAGACGGACGGATTGGGAGCTCAATACTTTCATCTTCTATACTTTGCTTTTAGTTGGCTTTCAAAATCAACCGGACGAAACGGCCCTGTAAACATAAAAAAAGATCTCTCTCCCCAACGGCCCAACCGGAATCACGGGTTGCACACAATCATAGTAGACCCATGTACTTATATTATATAACACTGACAAAGCTGGAAGCTTGATGCCAACATCTTCTGCACTCGATGAGCTTGTTGAGCTTAGCTTTGAGGGATTCATGAGCGCCTTGCACTCGATGGACCGCGTGAACTGCGGCTTCACCAGCACGTACGCCCGCGACCGCACTGTCGTCCGCAGAATCATCGGCACCGCTGCCACGCTGTTCCCTGGCCTTCCCGCTCGCCGTCAGCGTCGGCCCCCGCCGTACAGCGGCACCTTGTTCCCCGTCACGCCCACGCTCACCGTCCTCCGGCTGCTCCTCGCCTGGTAGAACTTGTTCAGATCTCCGGAAGCCAGGGTCAGCTGGCTGTAGGAGAGCTGGAAGGGGTCAGCCGTCACGTGGATGCCGAAGAAGGTGCCGGGCCAGTGTTGAGGTAGCTGAACTTTACTGTCGAGTTGATGGTCGCCATGTCCGTCGGCACCAGGGACGCGTCGGTGCCCGCCTGGATGATCAAGTTCTCGAACGTGATGCTCTGCAACGTTCAGCAATTGCAATAGTTAAAGTCGGTTCCTTTTTCGACTCAAAGTTGCCATCTTTGAGACGGGTAGGTAACTGTAACTGATGATGACGATCTGCGGCTGGCCCCACAGAGCACGAGCGCGAAGATGAGGAAGTAGTAGCAGCGCTTGGGGATGCCCCTGGGCTGGTCGTCGTCGTCGAGGGAGCCCCTCCTCCTCGATGACGCTGATCTCCTGCCACCCCTTGCCGGCCGGGGCGCCATTGCGGCCAGCGGACTTATCGGGTTTGCGCTTGGTGTGGCCGGAGAAGCGACTGGAGGAGTCCCTGCCGACGGAGTGGCGCGGCGACCCCATGGGGCTCAGCGCCGGCGTGGAGTGCACGGAGGTGGCCGTCTTGTCGGCCATCGTGCGAGTCCCGGGACGGACTCTGCACGTAGTAGATAGGGCGGCCGCCGCACGCGAGGCTCGTCACCTCGGAGCCCGTCTTGGCGTGCATATTCTTGATCTGTATGCTCTCTTCCTATACAACAAGAGACGACCAGCAGAGCAGGCAAGCAGCTAGTAGTTGGAATCACTTCTCGTCTGTTAATAGTCAGATTGATTGATACTCATCAAGATAATAGTCTGTTAAATGTCAATACAATATTCTGCAGGGATGGACATGGTTGAATTACTTCAGATCGATCCACTCCCATCCCATTCCCAGGTGGTAACAAGTATAGAGTGGTCGGTGCATGCTATTCCCATGTATACTCTGCTTCAGCTACCTCTCACTGCTTGTAAATCATGGGGGAGCATCACGGTCAAAATACTGCCGCAACCACATGTATCATATGTGTTTAGAGCGTTGCAACTGATAAATACCGCTGACCATAAAAAGCATGAATCCAGCAAGGTTGTCCGGACACGGGGCCAAAACCTCCCATGGTCACCACGGAAGGAAAGACTAAACACACCATGCTAATAACTCCCAACAGTTGTATAAAGAATGCAAGTACAGACTTCTGAAACTCTACCAGACATGATCTGCAACAGCAACACCAGACATGCATGGTTCTGTCTCCACGATCGACCACTAATCTTTGCTTCTGGCTTCGGCACAGCGAATTGCACATCACAGCAAATTGCACATAACAGGATCTGCCAATTCACTCCCACAAAAATATGTAGCTGTCTCACAAAAATTGGTTATTTACCACTGTCAACATTGCGCTGCACAAATTTGCCACTTTCAAGATAAATCTTAGTAAATGCCAATTTCAACATTGTTTCTTCGTATTCAATACCATTTTTTTCTTTTTTACATTTCTAAAGTGTTTTAATCTTTTTGCTGCTAAAAAATGACTCTTCAACCCCCTTGTATTATTGTTTTAAAGCTGGTGTCCTGCCCGGCGTGCAAACTATGCGCGCACTGATAGCCGCTGCCCTCCAAGCAGGGCCGCACTGCCCCCATGTGTGTTGTGTCCAAGACAAAACAGAACATCCAAAAAATTAGCATACCGCACAAAAGCATTTGGTCACGTTTCTCTCGGCACCATAACAAATCACGTTTAGCAGCACACACACTAACCATAATTCTGAATTCGACTCGTTCACTTGTGAGTTTCACATCTAGGCCTGCCATCCATGCTTCCCCATATTCATATCCATATCAAGCCTTAACCAATCTTACCCTCCCCAATTTTCCATTACCCAAAATCCCCGTACCCATTGGTTAATGGGTAAACCATAGCATTGTACCCATACCCTCCCCTCTCCAATTCTAATCGGATAATACCCATACCCTCTCCATTCATTGTGGGTTAGATAATAGGTAAGGATACTCAATGACAGGCCTATTCACATCCTACCGGATATGGTCCATTCTTAATTATATTAAAGCATAGAGTCCTTCCTCCGCTTCCCCGATCCCCGCGCCGCTCATTGCGTGCTGCAACATCCTCACAAGGAAAAGAAAAAGACTGCACGCTACGCGTGCATGCCGCAACAAACAGAAGGAAAAGAAGAAGAAGAAGAAAAATCAAGCACGCAACAAATGAGAAGAAAAAAAAAGAAAAATGTACCTTTTCATTTTAGTCCTTTAATTTCTGTATTTTGCATTGATGTACGAATTTTGCGTAAAACCCTTAGATTTCTGAAAAATCACACAAAAACATGAATTTTGCGCAAAGGCCCTTAGGTTTCTGAAAAATCACACAAAACTATGAATTTTGCATATGGGCGATAGATTCGGTAAAAATTCTAGAAATACCCTTTTCTTGCATAAAAGGACCTCCATAATATGAATTTTGCATCCGTTTTATGTAATTTTAAAGTCACATTTATAATTATAGATATATAATAGCACTTGTAATAGTCCAATTTTACTTCTTATCATTGTCTTATCGCAGTATTACAAAACACGTTTGAATAAATATTATGTTCTAAATAAATCTTTATTATTAAGAATAAGGTTGTCTTATAGCTATATAGAGTTGTCACCCATCTGTAGGTGTTCGAATGTTTTACGTGTCATTTTTATTTTGCTGTGATGTGAAACTGTATAATTAAAAATAAAAGTAGCTACTACTAGAATCCTAAAAATGAAACAACCAAAAAAACATTATCAAGAATTCAGATTAAAGCCTATGTATAACATAGAAAACTAAAAATACATACCTCATCTTCAGAAACATCAGAAAACTCTAATGGAAAGGTAATAGATCTAGTAGTACGTTCACGAGGATCATATACTTCAAGCTAAACAGTCAAGATACTTTTATTATTTTCAAATATAAATATTAAACTAAACTATTTAATACTGCATAAACCATCAAAACATACCTCTAAACTGACTTTCCAACTCAAATCAGCACTTTCAAGTAATCTCCAGCCAAGAGAGAGAAGGAAGTCTTCAAACTGCATACAAAAAGTTGACCACATAAGACATACTTCTTTGTAGCTTTAAATAATATAAAAATGTTCAGAATATGTTTTTACCTTATGCGGAAGTGAAATCATACAGTCCATTGTATGACACAATTATGTCTCCCTGAGAAATGCCGACCCTCGAAGCAATAGAATCATCATAAACCTGAATAGATCTAAGTAATTAAAATATTCTGATCACATTGTAAAATCTAAAATGAACATAGTTATTGCTATACCACAGCTACGATGAATCCATCTCTAACGTTGTGCAAAAGTTCTATCTCCTCCTGATGAGAAACATCTAATAGCTCAAAAGCTCTTAGCTCCATATCAATCACCGGACGAGCAATACGGCTACAATAAACAAGAAAACAATCAATCACAAAAATCTAACTAAAAACCATTGTAATACCATATCAATTGTCTAAGTTTGTATTGTAGCAAGGCAACATAGGGCTAGACCAGTGGATATACAAGAGATAAACAAACAACCTATACACATTAAAACAAAGACAACACCCTTACAAGAGCAGATCATTTTTATTTCAAAAAATACATGGACTTGAGGGCATAATACCATCATAATCCTAAAATCCTACTATCATACACTATTATTTCAATCAATATTGTCCTTATTAATTTAATAAAGCATCAAAAGATTCTAAAACAAAAGTGTCGGAGAGTTCTACATGATTATATGTCCATGTCCATGGGTTTGCGGCTGGAGCCTCTAGTCTGGTGTGCGGTTGGAGAGAGCAGGGAGTGGGAGAAAAGTTAGGGTTGAGGGATGAAAAATAGTAATGGGATGCAGTATTGGGTAATTGGGTTTTAAATATGCTGATTAGATATATATATATATATTATTAACTGTACTTTAAATAAAATATTAGACATAATTTTAAATGTGTTATTGTAATTTTAACTATTTATAAGGTATCTAAAGTGACAATATTACAACTTGATATTGTATTACTATATCGATTATGTTATATTGCTATTATTATTTGTAATTTACTACTTATCTATTGATATTTTTTTAAATCAGTAAATCTTATATTTTCTATATCGGCGTAAGGCGTCGCCTCGCCTCGCCTTAATAACTATGCCATGTGTTATATTTTAATTCATAGTATATTGAATAGCTATCCATGGTTAAATAGAAGGCCTTAATATGTGGTTTAGGTACCTAATAGTGCAACCTATCCAAAGTTTTAACCAAATGATGTTATTATTAATGTTTCTAATGGGCTCCAAGCTGTCTATATAAGCTAGCAAATAGTCAGGGAGATAGTTCTACCATGTGCCTTCCAATGTTATTCTTGCCCACCTTCACCGCCTTAAATAAATTGTGTGCAATTTCTTTCAAAATTACACAAAGTTTAGCAACACAAGTTTTAACAATAGGGGTAAGTAGCTCAATTAAAGCGGTGGTCATTGCTCCTTTAAGCATGGGACATCGGTTCCTGCCACAAGACTGTACCACGCCTAGCAAACAATGATGACTCTTCATCCCTTGCCAAAGCAAACACCTCCTGTCCAAATTTTGGGCTAGAACCAAAATTGGCAGGCAGCAAAGGAGAGTCTGAAGAGACCTCCAACAACGCAATGTGGTAGTTAGCATTGAAGAACAGCAATCGTCCCTCCGCAATGGTCCTGTTTGGCATGTGCACGAGCAACTGAAAATATGAAACTCGATTATATAGTTTTCTATCATACAAAGCAATCAAGATTATGAGCTAGAGTAGCACAACTAAAGAAACAAGAATGAAAAATCAGATTTGAACACTGCAGAAAAAGATTAAAAAAAAATACACCACTATATTGTCATGGTGCAACTAGTCAGGGAACAAGAAAAAGGTCTAATTCTAGTATTCTAGAATGCTTATTCTTAATCGTAATTAGCCTACCATTTATGCAATGTCAGTTGCTAACTAGTAACTAGAGAAGGTGGATTAATTTAAGTATTCTAGAATGATATCTCTATAACTTCATATAGCATGACACACAAATATATAATTCCCTACCATATGATGTACATTTAACTAATTCTTATATTCCAGGCCTCATCATTAATCGAGGTTTGGCAGTGGCTTACCTTGGGCTTGGGATCGACTAATGCACCAAAATGACACACAGCGACAGAAGAAGTTACAATTGTTGCCAACCTAGTTGTCTCGTTCCAACTGACAACGATGCCACTGCATCTATCAATACATTTCCAACCTGAAAACATGAGTGCAGTCATGCAAGATTGATACTAATTAGTAATTACCAGCAGAGGAGATTGCAGTTGAGGATATGAGCAATGATCTTGTACCAGGCTTGGTGGAGACAATGGCAACAACCGAACGGGCAGCCTTCTTGATCATGACCTTGTCCGGTGTGCTGGCAACGTCCCTGGCGGTGAGACGGTCTTTTGGCTCCCTCCTAGAAGGAATGACGGTGTCTGCAAGAAGTGAAGAAATGTGCAACATACGGTATAATGCAAAAGTTAGGTTATTCTTCTTTCTTCTTCTCCTCCTCCATCCTTTCTTACAACAGCGAGAAGGAAGATAATCCTAACCTGAGGTCGGGAAGAAACGATGCGGTCGGGCAGGAGGATCCCCTCCTCCTCCTGCCGCTGCCACCTCCGCACTGGTACTCCCGCCCTCCTCCTCCACCGGCTGCAATCTCTTCCTCTTCTTCCTCTGCGGCCCAGGATCATCCGACGCGACATCTCCAGAGGCAGTCGTCTCCAGCCCTAGCTCCCGTGATCGAAGGCGGGTAACCCTCCTCTCCGTATTCGCAGCTCCCGCCACCGTCCTAGTCCTAGGCATACTCGGTTTCGGCAGCATCCTCGACGGCGGAATGGAAACGGCGGGCCTAGCGGCAGCGGAGGATTTGGAATCGAGCTCCTGCTTCTTGCGCATTGCGCATGGCGACGGCGAGGTGGGGAAACTGGGGCAAGGCTTTCGACGGCTCTGGCCTCCGGAGGGGAAAGGAGAGGGCTGCGGACCCAGTCCTCGCCGCTTTCCCTTAAAGCCTCACCATTTCGCGACCAGCCCCTCCATTTTTTCAGTAAATTTGAACCAGTCCTCGCCGCTTTCCTTTTTCCAAAAAGACCCTCGCTTTTTTTTCCTTTTTCCAGGCTTCCTCCTTCGCGTGACCGGCCTTCGCCCGCGGCTCTCTAGCCCTAGCCCGCCGCTGGTTCGCCTGCCCGCTCGCCGCCGTGGCCTCTCGACGCCCTGGCCGCCGGCCGCCCCTACCTCTCTCCGTTTCGGGCGGCCCTCTTCTTCACACCGTGCCTCTACTCCCCTCCTCCCCCCTCGCCGACGTGCGTGGACGCAGGCCGTCACATCCTATGGCCCTGTTCGTCGCCGCTCCCCACAACACTTCATCCGTTTAGTCCAAAGAAGGTCAGTCAGACTCTTAACAAATAAATTTACAGTAGATTTTGTTTTATTCTATCTGCTTTGATGTAACTTCAGCAAATGATTTCAGAAGTTATGATGAAAAAAAGTATCGGCAATATAGAAAAATCATTAACTACCCATATCTGAAATTCTGAATGGCAAAAGGCTGAAACATTTTTTATAAAGTGATGTCCCAAATTTCCAATGAAGCATACCACTTTTTTTCTTCATCCTTTCTTTTTTCTCTTTCCCTTTTTCCAAGCCATCCATCCTTCCTACCGTGTGTAGTACTACTACTTGCCACCTCACACTGTTAGGTGGAGCCCACACCATTTGGCCATCCAAACTTGGTGGGCCAAATTTGACTAGTGAAGAGGTCAGTTTAGCCAACGGGATGGCTTGGCCAACCATTCGTCCATCCCGACTCCCCTCCTCCCCTCCCCGCTCGCCAGGCTTCCTCCTTCGCGTGACCGGCCTTCGCCCGCGGCTCTCTAGCCCTAGCCCGCCGCTGGTTCGCCTGCCCGCTCGCCGCCGTGGCCTCTCGACGCCCTGGCCGCCGGCCGCCCCTACCTCTCTCCGTTTCGGGCGGCCCTCTTCTTCACACCGTGCCTCTACTCCCCTCCTCCCCCCTCGCCGGCGTGCGTGGACGCAGGCCGTCACATCCTATGGCCCTGTTCGTCGCCGCTCCCCACAACACTTCATCCGTTTAGTCCAAAGAAGGTCAGTCAGACTCTTAACAAATAAATTTACAGTAGATTTTGTTTTATTCTATCTGCTTTGATGTAACTTCAGCAAATGATTTCAGAAGTTATGATGAAAAAAAGTATCGGCAATATAGAAAAATCATTAACTACCTATATCTGAAATTCTGAATGGCAAAAGGCTGAAACATTTTTTATAAAGTGATGTTCCAAATTTCCAATGAATATGGAGTCGATCAAGAGGACATTAGCTAACATCACAAAAAAACTTAGCACGTGGCATACTGTAATAAGGACATTAGCTAAAAAGCGTGCTCCGGTGTAAAAGCAGCGGTAGAACTAGCTTTTAGTACTAAGCCCACGGACGCGCAACTGTTGTGGTAATTGTGTTAGCCACAAATAACAAACAGGTTTTTATGGTAGAATTAGAGGTGGGATAAGGTTCGGGCTAACATATATCACAGTATCCTTGAGCTGATTTTAGGTTGTTAGCGTGATCAAGTTTGAGCTAATTCTTTCTTTCCGAACTAATTCTTCAAAACTATTTCAACATGTTAACATAATCTTTTATGCCAATAATAGTAACTTTAAACGATTATATTTAAGACCTGCATGCATATTATTGGAAGCCCGCTTTTGAAAAAACAAAGCAGGGCAAAAACAGCCGGCACGTAAGCTTCAGTGGATGGGCCGCTTGTGGATTAAAATTCACGACTGAATATATGTAGACAATGTTTTATCTATATTTTTAAATTTTAAAGAAAAAATCTTCTTCTATTCTTAAATTTTAAGAAAATAGTCTCCAGTTGACATCGTTGGAGGTACGGTACGGTGTTATTTAAAAACTCAGTAAACGAAAAGTGTAAAATTCTTCAAAGAAACTTTATTATTGTAACCGCGCGTTTTACTATCCTAGTTTATGTTTAACCAACAGCTAACAAATGCCAAAAAAAATATTTTGATTGTAGTGACGACCGTTGCAATTTGCACATGCGGCTTGTGTTAGTTGTACTGGATGGTGCGGTAAGAGAGAAAACGCCTGCAAAAACCATTTTGATGCATATGCATGCACGGGCACATCAACAACTAACTGTCATTACATCTTTAATCTTTAACTAATATAATGTGGTTGGTCCTCCGACGGCGGACGAACAAATCCGCATGATCGCCTTGGTGGGGTCATGTGGTTGGTCCTCCGACGGCGGACGAACAAATCCGCATGATCGCCTTGGTGGGGTCTTGGGAACGGTGGAACCGATTGTGGACTTTGCTCGAAGTTTTGAGGGTCCACGATCTTCCGAACTTCATTGAATCGGCCCCTCTGGCGGTTGGCTCGAAAAGAAAGTGAGCCGAGGACGAGGGGTTTGATACTTCGAAGGTCGTGAAGTCGAGGGCTCACTCAGAGCCTTCGTCAACCGAAGCCCTTGATGCGGAGGAGCAATCGCTTCCTGACTTCGCCCCCGAAAGGGGATTGGAGATAGCACCCCTCACGCCGACCGAAGGGCGCATCTCGGAGGTGGGAACAGAGTAGGCTCCTGAAATGCTTCCTTCGAGTGGTGTTGGGGGAAATTACTCCATTTCCAGGGTTTAAAGATTAATCCTTCAAAGACTGAGGAGGACTCCGAAGCTAGTGAGCTGTTGTTCGAAGCATGCGTCGCCACGCCGAAGGGTGCAACGGTGCGAAGCCTTGGAGAACCCTCCGAATGGAGGATGGAGGTCTCGAAGCCGAAGGACATGATTGATTGGATGTCCAGCTTATCCATCTACTTTGCAGTACTTTACCGTATATAACCTTGTTTATGGTGCCGAATAGTTTCCACTATGTCGGTTGTAATCTAGGGGTAAATAGGTCTTTTCCTTATGCTCTTTCCCCTATAAATACCCCCCTTAGTACCTTGTAAAAGGGGATCCAGAACAAGTTATTCATTTACACTCATTCGGACCACTTGAGTTATTATCCATTTCGGAGGCTCAAAGTAGTCCTAAAACACAAACTCCCTGTTTGTCCGTTCTTGATCTCAGAGAACCTGTTGGCGTAACATTTGCGCCAACAGTAAGAGATGCAGAGGAACTGGTTCGAACATGCCAAGGCTGCCAGTGGATGGGCAGACGGAGCCATCGCCCACCAACTCAGCTTCAAGTTATTGCCCCAGTATGGCCAATGGCTAGATGGGGCATGGACCTCATAGGCCCTTTCCCAGTGGCAAAAGGCGGCTTGAAATTTGCGGTGGTAGCAATCGAGTATTTCTCAAAATGGGTTCAAGCGGAGCCATTAACGGCTATCACCTCGAGGAACGTCCAAAAATTTTCTGGCAGAATGTTATATGCAGGTTCGGAGTCCCAAGAGAGTTGACGGTGGATAATGGAACCCAGTTCGAAACTGACACCTTCCAAACATTTTGTGAAGGGCTGGGCATTAAGCTATGCTTCGCGGCGGTGCGACATCCACAGTCCAACGGAGCCGTTGAGCGAGCCAACGGGAACATCCTCTTTGGGCTGAATCGCCGAATTGTTGGATTAGCCAAGGGGCTGTGGGTCGAAGAGCTCCCCAAAATCTTGTGGTCCATTCGAACCACTCAGACCAGGTCAACAGGTTTCACACCATTTAGATTGCTCTTCGGAGATGAGGCCATGACTCCTACGGAGCTCAGAGGTGGATCGCTTCGCGTAATTCAACCTGGGGACGAAGGTGAACGGAGAACTTCGCTAGATTTATCAGAAGAAACAAGGCTTCGAGCTGTCGCCAACCTGGCTAAGTACCAGGACCACACCAAAACATGGTATGACCCGAAGGTAAAGATAAATGACTTAAAGCCTGGTCATCTAGTGTTGCGAAGTGCAATAGCTCCGGGGAAGCTAGGAAACAAATGGGAAGGACCATATGTTATCCTGCGCTCAGGACGCCCCAGATCGTTTAAATTAGCTAATTTAGAAGGAGAAGAATTGAAGCATGCATGGCATGCGGAGCACCTTAAGCGTTATTTTGCTTAGGGGCCCCTTGTAATCACTTGTAAAAACTTTCCTTTCTATGAATAAAGATAAGGGTCGAGTTTTGTTTGCTCTCCGAATATCCCTTACTCCTGATGGACGCATTAGGAGGACATAGATGCTTGTAGAGCCAAGCATTTTTCTCAAAACCCAGGCAGCTGCCTTCGAACCATTGGTTCAAAGGCTCCGCTTGCCAACCTACGAATTCCAGGCTCTGGCTTGTTAGGATCCGTAGAAGAGTCTAAGGACTTTAAAAAAAAACATACTTTCGGCCTCCGGGTGCGAAGTGTCTGTAAAAGAGCCGAAGGTGGCCAACCTACGGATTCCAGGCTCCGGCTTGTTAAGATCCGTAGAAGAGTCTAAGGACTTTAAAGAAAAACAGACTTTCGGCCTCCGGGTGCGAAGTGTTTGTAAAAGAGCCGAAGGTGGCCAACCTACGGATTCCAGGCTCCGGCTTGTTAGGATCCATAGAAGAGTCTAAGGACTTTAAAGAAAAACAGACTTTCGGCCTCCAGGTGCGAAGTGTCTGTAAAAGAGCCGAAGGTGGCCAACCTACGGATTCCAGGCTCCGGCTTGTTAGGATCCGTAGAAGAGTCTAAGGACTTTAAAGAAAAACAGACTTTCGGCCTCCGGGTGCGAAGTGTCTGTAAAAGAGCCGAAGGTGGCCAACCTACGGATTCCAGGCTTCGGCTTGTTAGGATCCGTAGAAGAGTCTAAGGACATTAAAGAAAAACAGACTTTCGGCCTCCGGGTGCGAAGTGTCTGTAAAAGAGCCGAAGGTGGCCACCCTATGGATTCCAGGCTCCGGCTTGTTAGGATCCGTACAAGAGTCTAAAGACTTTAAAAAAGCGAACAAATTTTTAGTCTTCGGAAGCAAACTAAAAACACAAATGATAAGTACAAATTCGAAGCATGCGGTTGTTCCGAGATTCATTGTGCCTAGCGAACCCTTCTCTATAGTAAAGGCTCCGCCACCCACAAGGGGGGTCGGAGGATAGGAGTCACACAACATACTTTCGAAGCATTTCACATTAGATTATTATACTTTTGGGTTAATTTTTTCCGTGCCATTATAATTTTTGCGGTTTGCCAATATGCCATCGATGTGTCACTGACACATGGGGGCCGCCACAGTCACTGACAATGGCATATAGGCAATTTCTAAAAATTATAATGGCATGTGAGTAATTTTCCCTATACTTTTACATCAAGAGAAATTTCTGTCTAAGCCTAGGTAAAACCGGAGACCTTTTCGGCCCCTAGAGCTACCTCTACGGTTACTTTGCCCTTCGGAGCTCGAGGCCGCCAAAGTTGTCCTTTTAGTTCGGGTGCTTCTCTTCTTCTTCGAGGCTCGCAGTTTCTTCTGCTCCTCTTGAAGCTCGGCCCATGTCAGGAGCCTTTCGGAGTCAGCCTCCGCAGGGTCTTCGGCCTGGTACTCCGAGTCGGACCAGTCAATAGGTTCGGAGGACGAAGATCCCTCCGCCTTCTCTTCCTCTTTAATATAAGCTAAGACTTCCCGACAGACTTCAAGGGTGATCTCTCCTCCGTCTCCACGAGGAACAGAAAAACGGGAGCGGCGGTAAGGCCTCAAGCCCTCGAGGTTTGCCCATTCCTTGCGGAGCTCATCGGTAATTTCCAAAAGTTCGAAGTCAGGGCTCGAAGGGCATGACAAAACCTAAAAAGGAACAGAACACCCACAACAAGTTCTTGTTTATAACTTTTTCATTAATAAAAAGAGGCTTTACAAGGCTTCATGTACATAGTAACCCTAAGTGGCTAGACCTGCGGGTCGGTTGGTTGAGCAGGAATCGAAGGGGCTGGCGAAGCAGGAAGTGGTGGCTTTGTATGCGCTTGCTTCTGCCGACGGGCCTTGTCGATCCAAGCCTTAGCTGCGACCTTGTGGTCCGTCTTCCAGGTAGACCGGAAGGCTTCCCAGGCCAAAGCCACCTCCGAAGATGGCCGCAACAAGTCGTCGTCTGCGAAGCCTCCAGGAGACGAACCCCTGACTGAGCCGAGGGGGATCCGAAGAGATTCAAGATGACGAAGAACCCTGATGCCGGCACACTGTCCAGAGATCTCTCCGTACCGAATGTCGGGGTTCTTCATCAGCGACGAAGCGACTTGGATCCTCGTTAGCTTTCGGTCAAGGGACTCGTGGGTCGCAGAAGAAGACGAAGGGCACATGGTGCCGAAGTACTCCAGCGTACCCTGAAGAGCCTCCAAGGTATGGTCCGCAGTACTAGAATTCTTCTTCTCCGCTGCTTCCAGCCCTGCAGCAGTCGCAGACACTTCGGCCACCCGAAGCATTAAAGAGCTCTTGAGGGCCATCGCCTGGCTAAGAGCCCCCTGGAGCTCCACCAACTGCGTACTCGAAGTAGCAGCCTCTTGACGTAGCCTTTCAACTTCCGCTCAAAGGACGACGCGCTCGGCCTCGACCTCTTGGGCAGAAGAGCGAAGGGCGTCGCTGTGTTGTCGCGCTACCCGGAGGGCTTCGTCAGACGCTACCTTTGCCCTCCACTCCTCTAAGACCTCTTCCTCCAGCCTGAGAGATCTCTCGGTGGAGGCGTTGAGGGCCGTTTGGAGGGTGGTGACCTTCCGGTTAAGTCGATTAACCTCGACCTCGTTGGAAGTCGCTGCCGCTCTAGCAAGGACAAATTGCTGCAAGAGAAAACTGTAGGACCGAAAGTAGCGACCAGAGGGGGGGTGAATGGGCGCCTTAAAAATTCTTTCGAATCAATGGCCTGTTCCCAATACCCAACGCACCTCAAAAAACTACGCAGCAGAAAATAAAACAGAAGGCCTAAGTCTAAAGGTTTCTAACCTAGAAGCAACTGATGATAAACAGTGTAAAACTAAAGTAGTGCAACTAGGCAGATGAACAAGGAGTAACAGGCCTAAACTTCTCAATGAAATGATCTAAGAATGTGTAAGATGAAAAGAGAAGTTACTGTCCAAATTTGTCTCCTGTTCGAAGCTTGTCGAAGCCTGCTTCGCTGGTCGAAGCCTGCTTCGGAAGTTGGTGACGAAGCCTGTCCGAGAAGCCGAAGGTGTCACGGTCTAGCCTAGTTCGAAGTGGCAAGCAGCGAAGTATACTTCGAAGCGAAGTATGACAATGCCGGAGACTGGTTCGAAGTATGTACTTCGAAGACAAGGCTTCGAACACAACTTCGAACCGAGTGCTTCGGAGCAAGAACCTTCGAATAGAAAACTTCGAACACAACACACAAACAGACAACCTTCGGACAAAGAAGCGAAGCTTGTCACACAACAGAAAACCAAATTCGAAGCCTAAGCTCTACCTTCGAAAGGAGTGAGCTTCGAACTGAAAGGCGAAGGCTGATATGCGTCAGAGAGAGTAAAACGAAGTCTATCAGAGGAACTAGCTCCGAAGACAACTTCGAAACCCGTCGAAGTGAGGACTTCGAAGGGCCCAAGTCGGAGCACCTTCGCACAGACGTTCGACGTAGAGATGCTGACAGTTTTTAAGAATACTTCGAAGCCAGACACACAAAAAACAACAATGCAATCCGAAGTTCGAACGAAGCCTCTGAGGGTAAACGTTCGAAGCCTGCCTCACGGAGCTGAGGGGCTTCGAAACTGAGATGATGGCTTCGCCAGAAAACAGTCAAAAAGGCATTCAATCCAGTCTGCTTCGATCAAAAAGCTGTGCGATAGAAAGTAAAAAGGCTGGCAACAAATACTGTAGCTACAGTAGCAGTACTACTTGCAACAGCAAGAACTAGTACTACTTCTCACGAAGAACACACGCAACAGAGACACAACCTCAGGAATAAAATCAACCAGCACAACGAACCGAAGCTTCTTGTAGCAGAGGAATCAATGCACACACCTCAACAACCAACAAAGAAATCAATCTCACAGGAGCAAAGTAAATGCAAGGCAAAAAGGGATGAACCAATGCCTGGCGGCGCACACAGGAGAGAGAGAAGCAAGGCAAGAGACAAAAAGTGACCCAATAGAGTGGATTTGATTTCAGCCAAAAGGATAGTCCAAACCCTAGGGATTAGGGTCCTATTTATAGGCTCCCAACACTAGGAATATTCTACCAGCCCCTTAGGGTTTTTACAGACTCAAAAATAAAGGAAAAGACTCTACTGCCCTTAGGAATTTTTACAGACACGACTGACTGACTGTGGGCCTAGAGTTACAGATGACTTATCCGGAAGCTAAGTTTTCGTAGCGACTACGGCTTCTCTTCTGGACAGTCGGATACAAGATCAACGGTTGTCAGTTTTGCGCCGAAACTGACAAAGCCTCCACCGGCTTTGCACCAGGTACCCGGATTGGGCCGGCCCGACTCCGCAGCTCTCTCAACCCGGCAATCGCTCACCGCCCGTGTACCTGAGTCAATCCTGGTCAACAACCCAGTGGGTCTTCTACTGCTTCTGGCCCATGTACCCGGATTGGGCCAGCCCGACTTCGCAGCCTCCTCTGCCTGACAGTCGCTCGCTGCCCGTGTACCTGAGTCACACGCGGCCCATGAAACAACAGATCTCCTCTCTTCTTCAGTCCTCTTTGACTAACGTTGACAATGACTCATCACATCTGGAGCCATGAGGCCCACGCTATTCAGCATGGCTCCTCAATCTCCCCCTTGATGAGTGCATTGTCAACACTCCTCTTTCTCAGCTCTTCAGCACCTGCGAACAAATGTGGAAACACGAAAACAAAACACAAGAAAACAAAGAAGAAGAAAAATAAGGTAAAAGTTTAACCCTAATGACCAAAAGCCAAACAAAAGCAAGAAACGGTCATTATGGTTAACCAAAACGTAAAAGCTCAAAATGAGTGTGATTTCAGAACAACAAGGATATCAACAGAGTAAGAACTCCCCCTTAAACTCTGATCCCAAATTTTCTCCCCCTTGTTGACAAGTGAACTCATCAAGCACTCAAAAGAGACACAGACTCCCCCTGAAATGCAACTCCCCCTCAAAATATGCAGTGAATTCAACTAGAGTGCAGAAGGAGTGTAGAAAACATGCTTCTCAGATATGATTGACTGCAATTACAACATCTAACAGATACATCAAAAGAGATACTGTCTAAGACACATGGCATGATCAGTGCAATAGATGATATCTAAAGAAAGTCAGTAGCACGCATTTTTCAATTTTGGCAAACAAAAGCATCACCACATTTTCTAGTTAACAAGCAAGGTAAAGCATGAGATGCAGAAGCTAACTGATATCTACCAAGATAAGCAATCCAAAACAAACGTGCTTCAGCGAACTTGTTATCTTTTAAAAGTTCAGGCTTTTTCAATTTTCCTTTTTCATTTCTGCCAAGGGTTATTTGCATGTCAAACATCATGCTAACCGACCAAGTCAAGCCTAGGCCAGAACTGGACCATCAGAAGCTTAAGACATTGATCTTGGCATACACTACACTGTCCTAGTTCATACCAAAGTGCTATGGTAAGCAGTCCAGAACATTGCAATGCGACAAAGCAAACCCACTTGGATCTTTTCAACTCAAGCATAAAAGGCATGGAATTTTCATTCATTTTTGATTTTTATCATTTTTATAGCTCATTTTCCATGTTAAAGCATAAAGATGTCCAAGTTGCATATCTGCATCTATGTGATGAACTAGCTACAAGGCATGTAACAGATAGCAAAAACACTCAGCCTACGCATGCTAGTTACCAGAAGCAATGGTGATCATTTTCAGGTTTAAAGCATAAAAGCCATGCATATGACAGATATCAGACATATCAAGTGAACTGAACCAAAGCATGATCATTGACAAGTAATCAAAAGCATGTACCAGCTAGAATAAGTAAAGCAGTTCAATCATATACCAGAAGCATCTCTAAAGTGTGATATGTGAAAATGCAAGGTATGAACACACACAAAAGACTCAAGAAAAGAGTAAAGAAGAAGAAAACTGACGCAAAATATCCTAAAAAGGATACACAACACCCAAATCCCCTCGTAAACGCTCGAATATAGACTGATCTAGGGGTTTGGTGAAAATATCAGCCAACTGATGATGGGTATCAACATGAACAAGGTCAATGACACCTTTCTCATATTGATCCCGCAAGAAGTGAAAACACACATCAATATGTTTGGTTTTTGAATGGAGACACGGGTTTTTCCCTACACTAATAGCACTAGTGCTGTCGCAAAACAATGGAATCCTGGTAGGAAAGAACAACCCAAAATCTCGCAGAGTGGAAATCATCCAAACCAACTGTGAGCAGCAGCTAGCAGCAGCTACGTACTCAGCCTCTGTGGTCGAAAGAGCAACTCCAGATTGCTTTCGAGAAGACCAGGAGACAAGAGAAGAACCAAGAAACTGGCAAGTACCGGAAGTCGACTTGCGATCCAACCGGCACCCACCAAAGTCAGCGTCCGAGAAGCCAGATAAATCAAGAGATGATGATGCTGAATAGTAAAGACCAAGATCGGGCGCATAAGTGAGATACCTGAAGATGCGCTTGACAGCCTGCCGATGAGACGCGCGCGGTGAAGACTGGAAACGCGCGCAAAGTCCCACGGCGAACTGTATGTCCGGTCTTGTCGCCGTCAGGTACAGTAGCGAACCGATCATCCCTCGAAATTCCCTTTCATTGACCTTGACGCCGCTCTCATCCTTGTCCAGACCCCCAGAAGTGCCCATCGGGGTCATCTGCGGCTTCAATTCACCACCAAAGTCAAATTTCTTTAACATATCACGAGTGTACTTACCTTGGTGGATGAAGGTGCCGTCCTTGGTCTGCTTGATCTGGAGCCCTAGAAAATACTTGAGCTCACCCATGAGGCTCATCTCAAACTCACTGTGCATCTGCTCAGAAAACTTGGACACAAGATCATTAGTAGTACCGCCAAAATAATGTCGTCCACGTAAATCTGAGCAACTAAGAAATCTGAAGCAACTCTGAGCAGAAAGAGAGTTTTGTCCACAGAACCCATCACAAAGCCCTTCCCCAACAAAAATTGCTTTAACCGGTCATACCAAGCCCTGGGGGCTTGCTTCAACCCGTATAAAGCTTTGTGCAACTTAAAAACATGTCGAGGAAACTTAGGGTTCTCAAAGCCGGGGGGTTGCCTAACATAAACCTCCTCTTCTATGTACCCGTTCAGAAAAGCACTCTTGACATCCATTTGAAAAAGCTTAAAACCTTTTGAAACGGAAAAAGCTAGAAGAATACGAATGGACTCAAGACGGGCAACAAGAGCGAAGGTTTCTTCAAAGTCAATACCTTCCTTCTGGCAATAACCCTGGGCAACTAGTCGAGCCTTGTTGCGCACCACAACCCCATCTTCACCTTGTTTGTTCTTGAACACCCACTTGGTTTCTATGGGGTTGCATCCTGGTGGTGGCTCAACTAGTGTCCAAACCCGATTACGGACAAAATTCTCAAGCTCTTCTTGCATAGCATTAATCCAATTAGAATCAGAAAGAGCATGAGAAACATCTCTGGGCTCAAAAGATGCAACAAACGCAGATTCAGCAAACACAGCAAGAGAGGCAGAAGAACGCAAAGTTCTCTCAGTCAGATCACCTATGATGAGCTCTGAGGGATGGTCACGCTGAACTGCTCGAGTTTCCTGGTGATCTGAAGTCACCTCACCGGAGTCAGCAGCTGGCACCTCTGGACTTGACCGAGGGGGCTCGATCGAAGTGGAAGAAGTGATCAGAGGTCCGCCCTCATCATCAGTCGAAGTCTCAGAAGGTGTGGGCTCTGCGGGGGATGCAGAAGGCCCACCCTCATCAGCAGCTGGAGTATCCTCATCTTCCTCAAAGATGGACTCTCCGAGCTCATCATCACCAGAAAGCTCAAAAGAAGGAGTCAAAGAAGGCAAGGACTCATCAAATGAAACTTCACAAGTCTCGACAAGCAGCTGGGATTCGAGGTTCCAAACACGAAAACCTCAAGAATGCAAAGCATAACCAAGAAAAACATCATCCCAGCAATGAGACTCAAACTTGTCCAAGTGCCCTCCCTTCTTGAGCACAAAGCACTTGCAGCCAAACGCTCGCAAGTGGCTCACCTTGGGCTGTCTGCCAAACCGCAACTCGTACGAGGTCTTTCCTAGGTAAGCTCTAAGAAAAATGCGTTGGCCAGATAGCAAGCCGTGTTCATGGCTTCAGCCCAAAAACGCCTAGGAGTCCTGTGCTCATCGAGCATCGTCCTGGCCATCTCGACTAGCGTGCGGTTCTTTCGTTCCACAACGCCGTTCTGTGGGGGAGTGTAAGGAGACGAAAACTGATGGTCCAGACCCTGATCACTACAGAAGCTAACGAACTGAGAGTTCTTGAACTCAAAGCCATTGTCGGAGCGAATTGCTCGCATCCGACCATTGTTCTCATTCTTCAGCTTCAAAATCAGGTCATGAACAAATTGAAAAGTTTCATCCTTAGACTCCAAAAAGAAACCCCACGAAAATCGAGAAAAGTCGTCAACAATTACAAGTGCATACCACTTCCCACCGACTGAGCGTACCCGAGCTGGACCTACAGTGTCCAAATGTAAAAGCTCGCCCGGATATGAAGTCATCACCTGAGTCACAGGTGAGTGAGAAGCGGCAACCATTTTCCCATGACGACAGGGATGACAAACTAGATCCTTCTCCATCTTAAGCTTGGGCAATCCTCGGATGAGGTCCATAGAGCTTAACCTGACTAGCAGATCAAAACTCAAGTGACCTAACCTCCTATGCCACTTCCAGAGCTCAGAAGAAGATCCAGCAATCAAACAGCGAGAAGGGCCAAAAGAACTAGAGAAGTCAATTGAAAAACTTTACCGAAAGGTAAAATCTGGCAAATCAAAGACCCTCTAGAATCAACCACAGAAGAATTGCCCTTCTTAAAACGCACTTCCAACCATCCTCAAGAAGTTGCGAAACAGAAATCAAGTTGAAGTTCAAATTTTAACCAAAGCAACATTCTTCAAAGAGAAATGATCTGAAATGCGAATTGAGCCTATGCCACTTACTTTCCCTTGACCGCTGTTCCCGAACGTGATGTACTCTTTGAGCTCGGGGGAGTGAGACTGGAGAACCATCTGCGATGACCCGTCATGTGGCGAGAGCATCCTGAGTCCATGATCCAAACATCCTCCAATCCCCGGTCCTGCACAATCAGTGTCTGTAAGTGGGAGCAAATGGTCCGGCACCAGGTTTAGCAAAGAGCTAAACCAGTGTCGAGCCATCTGCTCAAAAGAT
>JAAALK010000953.1:3272921-3307513 GCA_019279435.1 Zizania palustris | reverse complement strand
GTACACTAGTCAGAATTCAATTTTGTTATTGCAGGGGTTTTGATTTGTCCCAAGGCCAACAAAACCGGTTTGGGGGAGTAGGGGACAAGACTGCACAAACACGCTCGTAGTAGAAGCTATTTGTTGTGACACAGATTAGCTCACGGATAGAAAATTTTGGTGAAGAATTGGGTAACCATCGTGTATTTCGTACCCACCTCGTGGATAAAAATATCCTATGAGATTACATTTGTATAGTACCAAAACTACAAAAATTGAAAAACGATTGTGTAATATAAATAGCATAATCACATATATTTAGGGGGTGTTTGGATTAGGGGCTAAAATTTTAGCCCATTTCACATCCAATGTTTCAATACTATTCTGGAGTATTAATGTAGACTATTTACAAAACTCATTCATAATCGGTAGATTATTCACGATACAAATCTAATGAGCTTAATTACGCTATGATTTGACAATGTGGTGCTACAGTAAACATTTACTAATCATGAATTAATTAGGCTTAAATTTGTCTCGTGAATTATCCTCCGATTATGCAATTATTTTTTATAATTAGTTCATATTTAATCTTTCAAATTGATGTCCAAACATCCGATGTGACACGAGCTAAAATTTAGCCCCGAAATAATCTCCTCTTATCTATTCGAGACATTTTCCGTTAATCCTAATTTGTTGTCGCCAATTTCATTGTTTTTGTCGCTCTAATCCTAATTGATACATTGTTAACCTAAATAATTATTTTATATTTCACCGTCTCACGGTAACATCATAATTAAATGGTTAAGTAGAGAGCGGCAAATAATCAATTTTTTGGAATTCCAAAAGCAGAATCAATCAAAGGCATTGACATGTGCAAGAAGCGGTACACTGGTGCCCCACAGGAACACCAGTCCGGGGGTGGATCTGCTGGTTGCACCGTCCCGACAGCCGCTTACATGAGCCCATAAAATACGGCTTTTTCAAAACCCGCTTCCCAACTTTTCTCTCTCTCTCTCGTCCGCTTTTTATTCAAAAAACTCTTCGCAGGTCGCAGCACTGTGGCGAGCTCACGCTACTGTTCCTGCGCCCCGTCGCGCACACGCACACACACGCATTCTCTCTCTCTTAAATGCCACGGACCTAATCATTTCCACCTCTCTCTCTCTCTCTCTCCAACCCCACACTTCCCTTCCCCACCATGGTGGTGGCGATCTCCGAGCTCGGGTGAGCGGAAGAGGTAGGTGTCCGTCTCCGCTCCCGGTTGGTTCCTTGACGGGCGCGGATTGCTTTGCCAGGTGCAGTGTTCTGACGCGGTGGCTTGTTGCAGGAGGAATGCTGCCGATTTGAGGCGGGGGATGGGGTTTCGGGGGGATTTCTGAAGGGGTAGATTAATTAGGTCTTGGTTTGCGGTCGGTCGACGGACGCGGAGATGAGCTCGTCGTCGGCGGTCAGCATCGGGCCGCCGCCGCCGCCCGCCGCGCCGCCGGAGGAAGGTGCGTGGCTAGGTTTGTTTTCGCTTCGCGTTTGCTTTTCAAGTCTGGTTGAGTCGATCGAGCTGCTGCTGCTGCTGCTGCTGCTGCTAGTTGCTTAGTGCTTACTGGTTTTGTTGTCTACGGCGTGGGTGCATGCGCAGAGAAGAAGTGTCTGAACTCGGAGCTCTGGCACGCGTGCGCCGGCCCGCTCGTGTGCCTCCCCACCGTCGGCACGCGCGTCGTTTACTTCCCGCAAGGCCACAGCGAGCAGGTGAGAGCTCAGCTATCTCGCTCGGTTCTCGTTCGCCTGCGTGCGTGCGTGCGTGCTCTTGCTTAGTTGCTTGTTCGTTTGTTTGTGACGCGCGTGTGCTACGTCCGTGAATCGAAGGTGGCAGCGTCGACGAACAAGGAGGTGGAGGGTCACATCCCGAACTACCCAAACCTACCTGCGCAGCTGATCTGCCAGCTCCACGATGTCACAATGCACGTAAGTGATTGCTTGCCCTAATTTACCAGATTCGGGGTCACCTCCGCGGCTCCGCCCTATCTCGATGCCTGTCGGTGCTTGACTTGGGCTAACAATTTTGCAGGCGGATGTAGAGACCGATGAAGTGTACGCGCAGATGACGCTCCAGCCGCTGAACCCAGTAAGGCTCCAGGATTTTGATGTTCGCACTTCGCAGTGCTGAGCTTCCAATGGTTTGATGGTGTGAATTATGTGCCGTTTGATGGTTTGACGGGATGCGTTCATTTTGTGCAGCAAGAGCAGAACGATGCGTACCTTCCCGCGGAGATGGGATAATGAGCAAGCAGCCCACGAATTACTTCTGCAAGACGCTGACGGCGAGCGACACCAGCACGCACGGGGGATTCTCTGTGCCTCGCCGTGCTGCTGAGCGCGTCTTCCCCCCTCTGGTGTGATGAGTGTGTAATTTGTGGCTGCGTTCCTTTCTTTACCTCCATGGATTGTTGGGTTTGCTGTTGCCAATAACAGGTGGTGTAGTGTGGTTTGTAGGATTTCACACAGCAGCCTCCAGCCCAGGAGCTAATCGCACGGGATATTCATGACATCGAGTGGAAGTTCAGACACATCTTTCGAGGTAAGTTCTGAAAAAATATGTTGGGTTTATTCTTGAGATTTCATAACGGTGAATTATAATAGCGCTAAAGGAATTTTCTTAATTATCTCTTCGCCTTCCCTATGGAATCAGTTATCTTTTTTTATGACGTCTGATTGATCAAAGTCTGCTCCTCAACATTTTCAAAGGGTCCTGAGGAAACTCAACCATTTGTCCTTTATGCTCTTTTCAAGGCAAAAATCAGCTGGTGCAATAGTGCAGGAAATGCCTGATATGGTTAGGAGAATGCATATTAATTTGGATAGTACATTAAAACTTTTCGTATTTTAAGTCAGGATTGAGCGGAACTGGATTAAGTGTAGGTTACAATTGAAAGGAATGTTTTCTCAGATATTCAGAAATATTTAATGGAGTCAGGTGCTTACAAAACTGCACATCGAGCTCTCACTGTTTTGGTGTGCATTCAATCAGTCCAGTACAAGTGTACAATGTAGGCTGATTTTCTTATGCCTTGAATGCTCATCTTCCTGCAGAGTTGAACTCACTATTAGTGGATTTCCAGTGTATGTCCATAACTAAAAAGGTAGTCTTGAGTCTTGACACAAATGTTGATAGCACCCATGCTTGAGGATCAATGCACTTTTTTAATAATGAAGATGATTACATCTCCCGCGCAGCATCTATGATGCATACATCCATAGAGTTCGAGTATGATGCGCACAGCCCTAGAGGGTCAATATACTGTATTGATTATGAAAGTGGGGTCAGCCAAACACCAACAGAGATTTTTTATTGTATTACTTTTTTGACCATGGCATATTGCTATGTTTTGTACTAATAATATGCTTGTTTTTAATAGGCCAACCCAAACGACACCTGCTAACTACTGGCTGGAGTGTGTTCGTCAGTGCTAAGAGACTTGTTGCTGGAGATTCTGTGCTTTTCATATGGTCTGCATAGTGTCTCATTCCCGCAATCGTGGAAATTTCACTGGGTTAATCAATAGAGCTCATTATTAATTCTCTGACTCAGGAACGAGAAAAACCAGCTTTTGCTTGGAATTAGACGTGCTAGCCGGCCACAGACTGTGATGCCTTCCTCTGTTCTTTCAAGTGACAGCATGCACATTGGGCTTCTTGCTGCGGCAGCTCATGCTGCTGCTACAAACAGCCGCTTCACAATTTCTACAACCCACGGTAACTTGGATTGTCAGATTAGTATATGCATTTGTTAATTTTCTTTTCCCAGGTTCACCTTTAACAAAAAATAGTGTCTGTAGGGCAAGCCCATCAGAATTCGTCATACCACTTTCAAAATACATCAAGGCTGTTTTCCACACCCGGATATCGGTTGGGATGCGGTTCAGGATGTTGTTTGAGACTGAGGAATCAAGTGTACGCAGGTGAGGTAGCAAATGCAATAATTAGTCCTTATAACAGACAAAATATATAGATGGTGATCCTTAGTCAGCTAATGCCAGAGAGACCTGTACATGTTTGTAGGATGTATGCCACTCTGACAGTAGTTGAAATCACCATTACCTGTATTTGTTTTATGCTTTTATATTTGGGAATTCAGAGAATATATGTGTGTATGTGCGTCTATCATGACCTCACCCCATTATTTATTGAATTCTACGATTTGGGCTCTATAAAATCTCATATTATTATACTAATGCATCCAATGCACACTTCAATGGAATGCAGGTACATGGGAACGATAACAGAAGTTACTGACGCGGACCCAGTCCGTTGGCCTAGTTCCTATTGGAGATCTGTGAAGGTTTTTTTAATCATTGATCTTGCTCTGTAGAGCTTGCTTGTATTGTTTTCTCTTGTATCTGATTTCCTTTGTTGGATGATGCATTTTGTATCTGCATTTTTCTCTTTGATAATAATTTAAAAGCATTGTGTGCATTTTGTGTTTTTTTGTTATCTTTTGTACTATCATTTTCCTATGATCTGTACTTCTGATTTTCATCATAATAAGTGATTAATTGTGGACCTGCCTTCAGATGTTATGAAGCTAGTTTTCTTTTTTTGGGTGAGGAAGTAAAACTGCCTATATTAGTCTTGAAGATTTGCTTGCCTGCTTGCCATTTCTATGCCTCTTCAGACTGATTAGAACTCTTCTATTTCAAAGATCCACTGACTAGTGTCATTTTTTCCAGGTTGGTTGGGACGAATCAACTGCAGGGGAGAGGCCACCAAGAGTTTCTCTATGGGAAATTGAACCACTGACAACCTTTCCGATGTATCCATCTCTGTTCCCACTGAGAGTTAAGCATCCTTGGTATTCAGGAGTTGCATCCCTTCATGGTACACTTAATAATTCCTTGTGTACTACTCCGTTATAAGTATGTATTGCATGTCTAGTTTTGGAGCCATTTTCCTGTATGTTTCCTATATGTGTGACACCTATGATATGGAAAAATTTCTCCTGCGTGTACAGAGTGACACAGTCTTCGCAATCAATTTACTGTACCTACAGCGTTAACAAATTACTGAACCTGCTGCATCAAATACCAGATAATGCAAACCTAAATAAAATAACCTGAAGTGGAGATTGTTGTATTAGCCCTGTCAGGGGTGAAGCCCAGTAGTACTCATGGGTGCAAAACTGCAAATGCATCCCCTCAAGAAAAATTTTGTGTATTACCCTCATATCTTGGCCCTTTACCCCCTCTGGGCCATTATCTCACAGCACAATCAGCCACCCAGCTAAAGAAGTCGATTCATATCCATTTAATTTCGCATCCCCTCTATTTTGCTCTAGCTTTGCCAATCGCCACTGAACCCTGTGTAGACTACTTGTTTTTTTCTTTTAAGGGCGAGTAGAAGTTATGCATACACTAGAGATTTTAGCTTAAGCCATCTGGTAGACTGGTACATGAACTTTGGTACGAGAGGAAGAGATTTTATACTTGAAGTCTGTTTCTGTTATTAGTGAAGGTTTTGGATCTAGAGATTGATCCATGAAACCTAATAAAATGTTGGCATATGCAATAAGGCTGAAATCCAAACAAGTAGATTATGGGATAAGTGAAAGATCGATTTTTTCTGAGCGTTCTTTCCACTACTTTAGCACCAATGTTATCTGCTGAAGCTATTTTGTATTAAATGTAACACAGCTATACTGGTTTTAGCCATTTAATCTTTCTTTGCATTCTTATTACAGTGACTATGGATGTGCCTAACATTGTATTTTCTAGTGTCTCATTTATCATTTCTGTTCTCTTATTAATTGCTGTATCACACTTAAGATGACAGCAATGCTTTAATGTGGCTGAGAGGAGTTGCTGGTGAGGGAGGTTTTCAGTCCTTGAATTTTCAGTCACCTGGTATTGGCTCATGGGGACAACAGAGGCTCCATCCATCCTTACTGAGCAGTGACCATGATCAGTACCAAGCGATGGTTGCTGCTGCTGCCGCCTCCCAATCTAGTAGCTATCTAAAGCAGCAATTTTTGCATCTCCAGCAACCTATGCAGTCCCCTCAAGAACACTGCAACCTCAACCCATTACTGCAGCAACAAATTCTGCAGCAAGCAAACCAACAACAGATTATTAGTCCCGAGCCCCAAAATATTCAAGCAATGCTGAATCCAAGTGCTATACAGCAGCAACTGCACCAACTCCAGCAAATGCAGCAGGTTCAGAGCGATCAGAAGCAGAAGATTCAACCAGATCAAACTTACCAAGTTCCTAGCAGTGCAGTTCTCCCAAGTCCAACATCACTACCGAGACATTTGCGTGAAAAGTTTGGCTTCACTGATCCTAATGTGAATTCAACAAGCTTCATCACTTCGAGCAGCAGTGATAACATGTTGGATTCGAACTTCCTTCAGGGAAGTTCGAAAGCTGTGGACTTGTCTAGATTTAATCAATCTGTAGCTAGTGAGCAGCAGCAGCAGCAACAGGCATGGAAACAGAAGTTTATGGGTTCACAGTCAATGTCTTTTGAGGGCTCGGTTTTGCATAACTCACCCATAAGCAGAGACGGTTCTGTTGAAAAAAAAATCGGTTGTGATGTGCAAAACCAAACCCTTTTTAGTCCTCAAGTTGACTCTTCCTCCCTCCTGTACCACATGGTACCTAATCTGACTTCAAATGTTGCGGACAACAACTTATCGGCGATCCCTTCTGGATCAAATTATCTGCAGAATCCAATTTATGGTTGCTTGGATGATTCTTCTAGTTTATTGCAAAATACTGGAGAGAATGATCCAACAACCAGAACTTTCGTGAAGGTAAATATAATATAGTGCATCTTTGTTAGATCAAATATAAACTCTTTCTCATTGAACCACTATAATATGCAGGTTTACAAGTCAGGTTCGGTAGGGAGGTCGTTGGACATCACCCGGTTCTCTAATTATTCTGAACTTCGAGAAGAATTGGGTCAGATGTTCGGCATTAAGGGTCAATTGGATGACCCTGATAGATCAGGCTGGCAGCTTGTATTCGTCGACAGGGAGAACGATGTGCTTCTCCTTGGAGACGACCCTTGGGAGTAAGATATGCACTGGTTGCAACAATCTGCATAAATCTTTACAATGCCTAGCATGCTTTTTCCATGTTCATGCGGTGCAAACTGAACCACTTTGTAATTGAAGACTTGAAGTTGACTCTTGAACTGCCATGCTAACATGCTGAAATTTTCAAAGCTACATCAGTCAATGTAACTTCATTGGTTGATCTATAGCCTGTTTAAAATACTAATTGTGTATAGACATTAAAGAAAATTTGGCATTAATGCCAAGTGCCAATATGGCTGTTGTAAGCAACGGCTTGGTTTCCTACCCATCCACTATTCATAGCTTATTGAATAAAGTACTAGCGCTAATCTGTAACCTTGATCAGAATTGATATGCTCAGTGTTATATTAGATATTCTCAGTGCCTAATGGGGAACCCAATCAAAATTCCATGTGCTTTATTCTGCCGCTGTATTAATACGTCAAAAATTACTAATAGATTATTCTTTACTTTGATTTTGTAATTTTCGTCAGTATTTTATGTTAGGTTTATTTCTATATTGATCCTCGATTACTAGCCAAAGCCCTTACCTGACAATAGAGTAGTACACATCAATTATGATTCATCCTGGATCTGACCTTGCTCACTTCATGTAGGTCCTTTGTGAATAGTGTATGGTACATCAAGATACTTTCACCTGAGGATGTGCATAAGATGGGAAAGCAAGGAAATGATACACGGTACCTATCCTGAAGTGAAAGAATATGGTGCTGTTTCTGGTATGATGTCATCCTGTTATTTAAATGGTGTGCATGTCAAATTGTGGCACATTACTATCAATGGCAATGTTCTTATAATTACAAGATTATGTGGATTAGTCCATGCTGTTGTCAAATCTGATATTGTTTAATGCTTTCTGGTTGTAGTATGCATTGATGTAATATGACTTCCACCATTAGCGTTGATAGTATATTAGTATGTATATGCAGATAGACTAATAATACTTACAGTATTGATCGTCAATCCTATGTTAAATACTTAAGAGTCAGTTAAAAATTGTCATCCGTGATTAACAAACCAGATCAAGCCTGTGGTACTTTGTATCTATATGTACTGATAAAGAAGCAGAATATTCCCCGCGGCTTGCAAGGAGAACCAAACTACTACAGTATAAGATCCCCTAATAGAATATGGTGTTACTAAAATAGATGTTACTAAAATAATGACACCTGCACATGCTTAAGAAAAACCTGAATAATGATGCCGTCTTCACATATATAATGACTCCTTGACTCCTCTATGTGAACTATCTTTAGATCACCTATTTTTCTGATGACTTGTTGAATGTTAAATGGCCTCATAGTATATCTTTGTGCTCTATTATTTTTTTTCATTCAGAACAATTCTGATCTTTAGTTAACAACCATGAGATTTGATTAGAACTTTTCAACGCAATGATAAGCCATGATATTCATCTCAGTGTGCTAACATTTCCTGCTTCATGCTCACAGGTTTCCATGAGAATTCTGCAGTGCATGGTGGCACACTTGCTCTCGACGATGCACGTCTTCAGAAGTCCCAAGTTTGTATCCGTCCCCTACATGTACGCCGTACATGTCTCCAGAACTCTGTTAGTTACCGCGAAACTGATATTTTGTAGGTTCCACTTAGGAATCAGTATCGGTTTAGCTGTATCCTAGATCGCTAGATGGTTTGTAACTCGCACGGCACGCATTTGTTTTCATGTTGCATCAGTCTTCCGGGACGTTAAGCTTAGTTGATATTGTGTTCAGGATTATTGTGCACTTCATACTCCTCTACACTCTTTCAACAGGAAACTGCAATAATCCAAACTCATGAGGATTGTTTCATTTGCATTCTTGCTTGCCTGCTATTGGTAGGATCAGGATTTTCACCGGCTGTCCCGTTGAGACGGCAGTTTCAGGAATTGTCAATCTGAAAGGTCGCCCTCGCCTGATGTGCTGATTCATGTTACGGCTGCTGATGCATGTCAGTATGGTATGTATAGTTCTAGATCCAATACGGAATCTAGAGTTACGAGTGAATTAGAGATGTTTGGTCCGAGCTATCTGATTGCCGATTACTAATGTAGATACACGTGATCCAACGACGCTATCTTATCCGCGCGAACCTTGGCATTATAACGCCGGGATTAACCTGAGGTAAAATTTCCAAATTGAGTTTGAACGGTAGCCAAAAAAATGGAAAGATTCATCCGCGCCTCGGGCGAAGTGATCGATGCATATCAGATATCATCGCAGCCGCGCGTGCGCGCAAGCAGATTCATCCATAAATACCTATCGCGTACAATGCACCCAAAAATTTCAGCTATTACCCTCGTACATGAGCTCTCTACTCCAACTAGATTAATATAGTACACAACTCATAGTCTAATGAGTTAAGTCATTCTATATTTATTTGTTCTAATTTCATCTTTGCACCAAAGACGAAGCTAAAATTTAATAAATATATATACCAGTAATAAGGGGGCATCGGCATCAAACACTCCAGTACTATTTGACACAGTCAATATCAATAAGAGCACTCCTGATACAATGACTATGATAGTTTTCATAGCAATAAATACAGTGCCACATAAGCATTTTGCTGAGGCGGAAGAAGATTTAATGAGGAGGGATGTAAATCGTTTCTACTTCAAGAAACTGGGTCGACTCGTACACCAAGGTCTAAAGAAATTAGTGTATGCGTGTTGGGCTCCTTTAGAACATGTACAACCCTGAGACGGCGAAACGATTTTTAAAATATAAGAGAAAACAAAGAAACTGTATGGTACAAACCTAAGCCCCTGAATCATAAATACAGCTAAGAGACAATGCGTATGGAGAATCGTGTGAAGAATTTGTCTCTTATATTTTTTTCAATTAATTCCGTAGAAACCAAGGGTATACACGTCCTCAGTCGTTTCCTCGAGATCTCATGCGGCCGCAGACTGCGGTGCGCTCGCTCGCCACACGCTTGCGCGCCGTTAGCTCGCCATGGTCGGCGCTCGTGGGCGCCCGACCCGCTGCAGTCGTCGTCGTCGCTGTCTCCCTAGGCTCTTAGCAAGGAACTTCTGGAGCTAGTGGAGGAGGAGCTATCTGCAGCAAACCAGGAGCTCCTGCTTGCAAGGATGGAGATTGTGCATGTCATTGAGGAGCTTGTGGCCGCCAAAAGTGCAGCTTGCTCATGAGAAGTAGTGCAGGCAGCTTGTGGCCTCTATAAAGTAGTTTCTTAGGAGGTAACAATACAACAAATGACTATTTTTTCGCTCTTTCTTGGAATTGGATTATAATTGATATATATGGCTATATAATTGTTTGTCACAACTTATCAAACTTTCTTTATAGTATCTGTATGAAGTTATTGATTTTTAATCTACCTAGAAACTACTAGAAACTGCTAGAGAAACTATACATTAATATGGCTGGATCTAAAACTAAATTAATCACACTCTCTTTCCTCTATAAACCAGCTAGCTATGGAAATTATGGGTTGGGATGCCCTAAACAGAAGATGCAAGCATGAAACATGGCATCCTGCCTGTTCAAATCAAAAGTCAATACAGTTTTGCGTGGAGGCGCAAATCAAACCCCGCATCAGATGAAATCCTGATGCTGTCCCATATAACATTGTTTCCTCGTAGCTTGCAAGGTTCTACTTCATTATTTTCCATTTTACTTAAAAATCCATGGAAGACTAGTTTCACGATCGAACAACAAAATTCTAGCGTGGTAGCGCTAACTCTAATAAGGATATATATATATATATATATATATATATATATGTTAGATGATGAAATGTAAATTATACATTTTGTTTGATCTAGCACTATACGTGTTTACATTATATATGTTTGAAGAAGGCGTCGTGGCCCGACCTTGATTGAAGGTCATGTGTCGGGATGTGATACGATGACTTCTCAAAAAATCACTCATCCTCAACGTTACAGTTCTAACGAGATTTGTGACAGACTCACGTCCCTTTCACAAGTGATAAGATTCATAAACTAATATATACTCTTTGTAGAACCGTTCTATAGAGTTGATAGTTATCTCAAGCACTAGAACTATTTAAACAAATCTACCGCGGACACGATAAAATGACATCCTATTACAGTTTGGGATTAGAGTAATCCATATTATTTTCATAAACTTAAACAAACATGTAAACTTATTGTACGAGGTTATTATAATTCAAAATACAAATTATAACGATGCAATAAGTTGATGTGCAACCTAAATTTTTTCTACAAGCTGGATTACTACAATCACAGCTGAAACAAGCATGATCAAAATACAGAAGAAATCATCTCTTAAACCAATTTAACAGGTTAGATTAGAATCTTAATTCATTTTATGTGGATGAGTGAGAGTATCCAGCTTGCATACTGTCCGTTTTTTCCTGCGGACTCAACCAGCCAAGTACCAACCCAGTCCACCCGAGCAGCGTAGGGCGCCACGCGAGCCCATCCCGTCGCGCTCCTCCCCAACCCTAACCTCTACACGTAGATCTAATCCCGCCGCCGCCAACGCCAACCTCGCCCAACCCTTGCCCTCCCCGCCGCCGGAGGCGCGCGATCGGCGTCCTCCCGCCGCGTTCGTGCGGGCTGGGTTGGGCAGGCTAGTGGGACTGTGGGAGGAGGATCCTCCTGCCCCTCTCGGGACGGGGGCCATGGAGGCGGACGGCACCGCGGCGGCGGCGGCGGCGGCGGCGGCGGCGAACCCGGTGGCCGGCACGAAGCCGTTGACGCCGGAGGAGGAGGCGCTGAGGCGCAACACCGACTGTGTCTACTTCCTCGCCTCACCCCTCACGTGCAAGAAGGTACACGCTATACTCTCATCTCGATTATTCTTCGTCTCTCCCGGTCTCCCCCATGTAAGCTAGTTTGGTTTTCGGGGCGGTGGTAGTTTTGTTTTGCTCGATTTGAGCTTAGAATCCGTATTCCAGAGTTTGGTTTGGCGAATCAGGTCGGGATTGGATGTTCGAGCTAAGTAACATGTATTTTTGCGGTGCAAAATGGAATCTATGATATGTTAATTCTCTCCATCCAAGATATCGACTGGAGGTACTATAACAATATAAGGTCATATCGCCTTCATGTTCAAAGTATTTGTTATCTTTTTCTGCAAGCTTGTGAGTGTTTCAGGTTTCAATGCTAGGTCAAATTATGAATCAGCTTTATAATTTAAATTTGGAAAGGTATGCTTATAGTGAATTCAGAATTGAATCCCCTGAGGGTGAAAACTGAAAACAATGCATTTTACCATCTGATGTGTTCCCAACATCTCACTATCGAGACTACTGTATGCCTTCTAATAACGGCCAACCAGGTAAGGTAGGAATTCTAGCATCTCTTTTATCAACAGGGCACGCATTACAGTGGCCTTCTTAGAATCTAGTGTAGTTGTTTAAGGTCATTGCTTCAGTGCTTCACAAGAATTTGTTAGTTCCCTTTGGGGATCTTTGCTTGGCTCAGAATTCTGTTTGCTCCTATGTTTTCTGTAAGATGTGACACAGTATCAATTTAATTCAAGAACTATTCCAATAAACTATGGTTATCTGTGCAAAAGGTGCAGAAACTTGCTCTCTATGCCAATACAAATCAAGTATGTCCGACATGCTTACCATAGTTCTAGGTATTGCTTTGGTCTTGCACCATACAAACATTCTACTATTGTGGCATCCTAGTAAACTAGTGCCTGCTGTTTAAGCTAATACTTCTTATGTTACCATTATTTCATCCGTTTTGCTTTGTTGAGTCCTCCTCCTTCACTTTCTTCTCCTTTCAATCCCAAGCAAGTTGGGGTAGGCTAGAGTTGAAACCCAATGTTTCATCTCCATTTGAGTGGCTAGATTTTCCATTGGCTTGCCAAACCTATCACAATCTTTTAGGGCCTGTTTGGGAATTTCAAATCCTGGCCCATCCACAGGGAATGGGCCGGGATTTGGGGTTCCCAAACAGGCCCTTAGGGGGAAAGGGACCCTCCCTCCTTTACCAGGGATTGAGTGCTTGTACCATAAGTGTCCAACATATGTGCCCTCCTTCACCAGGGATTGAGTGCTTGTACCATAAGTGTCCAACATATGTGATATGGAGCACATGCTTTAATGATCGCAGGTTCCTTGACAGTTAATAATTGTTTATGGTGTGAATGTGTGATTAAATCAGATATCTTTCCATATATGATATTGTCTTAGTATTTTGCTACCGATTTCTCTATTGCCCTGTGAGTTTTCATGGTTTACTTTTTATATCTGATGTGCCATAAATTCTTAATCTCGTTTGGCAACACTATCAAAATTATGCTACATTATTCCTCATGAGCTTTTGTTTCTCATGTACCTGGAAAATTAGCTGATCATGACTTTGATATTATTATATTGTCTGAATATATTAACTGATCATGATTCTTTATTCCTTACAACAGGGGAACGAATGTGATTTTCGTCACAGTGAGGGTGCCCGGATGAACCCTAGAGACTGTTGGTACTGGTTAAATAGCAATTGCTTGAATCCAAAATGTCCATTTCGCCATCCAGTATGCCCGCTTCCCTTCTTTTTTCTTCTTCTTATTTAATAGTATCAAATTTTGACAATATCCACCGACAAGCAGGATTTTCTAAGAGTAATAAATTGTCTGTTATTTTACTGTTCATCAGAAACTAATAACAGGACATTCTTATACAAATCCCTATAGTGCTCCCAGTCATAAGCTTAAGATTGCTTTGGATATTTTGTCCTTAAAGTCATTTGAAGTCTAATTCTGCTTTCTACTTTTGCCCAGCCAATTGATGGTATGTTTGGTGCTCCAACTCCTGGAATACCTTCAGTTGCTTCACTCTATGCTCCATATAGCGCGGGCAAGCAAACGGTTCCATGCTATTACTTCCAAAAGGGAAACTGCACGAAAGGTGATAGATGCCATTTTTATCATGGACCACCATCTGCTGGAAATAATCCACCAGAACAAATGGCAAAAGTTTCTTCCTTACCTTTGGAGCATCCTCAGACTCAAAAGAGTGATTTGTTGGGTACTAAAGATTCTGTGCATCCAAATAATTCAATTCAGCAAGGCGCCCCAATAATTAATGACAGGAGCAAAATGACTGTTGATTTGTCCATGGTTAATTCTGCCAGGACAGCCACAGTTGCAGTACCTGTAGCTTCAAATGTAATGAAGTCTTGGCCTAAGTCAGACAAGGTAAAAAACAGCATGCCTGCAGTGAGGAAAAGTTTCACTACTTCTGGTGAGGATCATCCTGAGTGCTACCAGAACGATCTCCCAATGGAAAGTGATCCTGTGCAAGACTGGAAGCAAAATTATGAAATGCCTCCTGCAGATGATCTGCCTCAAAACAGTAGGGAAGCTGATGAACTTTTGGGTGAATCATCACCTGGTTTTGATGTTCTTGTGGACAATCATGCAGATGGTGCTGCTTATTTACATGATGGTGAAGATTTTGGAAGAGAAATGTATCCAGTGGAAGATTATGAATATGCTCCAGCAGATTTTGATATTCGTGTGCATCACGAAAGAGAACGATTTAATGGAATGGATGATCAAGGCCAGATTGGACAAGTGTATGATGGCTATGAGAGAAAACGACGTAGATCATCTGAGAGGAACATGGAAAGGCCTTTCCACCCAGAAAGAAGGTTTCTGCAAAGAGATCATGACCCTGTTGATATGGATGGATCAGATTTACGTCATCGGCTCAGCAGGAGAAGAATAAATGAGTCTTCATTGGACATTAGCCCAGAACGCAATGGAGAGCAGCGGCGGAGGGATGAGCACTACAGGGAAAGGGCACATGTTCACCGTACACACAGAGATCATCATCAGGGCTCTAGAGGAAGCACTCTTAGCTCCCGTCTGCAAGGCAGAATAAAGCTTCCTGGAAGATCACCTGACAGACTTGATATTCATTCTGAGAAAGATGGAGATAGAAAAAGACTCCGTGACAGGCTGTCTCCATCTAGACGTACAGAATTTCAGGGTGGCAGGCATCATAGGGAGGCGGGGCAACATGAAGAGCGAACCAGGAGGAGATCTAATGAACTTGCTTTAGGTGTCAGGAATGCAGATGGCCAGCATTCGACAAGGGATGCAACCAATTCACCTAACTTTGCTACTCGCCAAAACATCAGGGACTCCAGGAAGGTCAATGGAAGTGTTGAGCCTGAAGCTTCTGTTGATTTTGAGGGCCCAAAGCCCCTTAGTGTCATATTACAGCGGAAAAGAGAAGCTTCATCAGGCAATGGTTCATCTGCCTGCTGTCTCAGAGAAGATAAATCTGCTGAGCTTACACGCAGGCAATCTGATGCCCAGGCTGAAGCTGAGAAGGAAGGTGGCAACACAATCAGTTCTGAAGAATACAAGAGTGGGTCTGGCGATGAAGAATTCAGAGACGAAGACCACATCCCTGTGGAGGGCCATGGGCAGTGTTCATCACATGGTGACAAACTTGAGGTTGAAGATATTATCGAAGTGGATCCAATGGGAAATCAAGATGCTGATAACCATGAACAGGGAGAGGGGGAGTCCTACTATGAGGCTATTGAAGGTGATGACTACAAATCTGAAGACGAGAATGCATATGAAGATGATGAAGAAGAGTTTGATGAAGATGACGATTTTGCTCGGAAAGTAGGGGTTGTTTTCACTTGAGCTATACGAGCCTTTTATTGGTTGTGTTGCATGCAGCAAAGCTGGAATGCTTGCCTTAGCGATCTCTTTGAATAAATTACTCTGGTGCTTCGTGTCTCTTTCTTGACGTTCATAGTGCCAAAGCCTTTGTTTATGAGGCTGATAACTGAAGTATAGGTCAGGTATGAAGCGAGGGTAGGTTTCATAAACGATAAAGGCTTTACATGTAAAAACAGCTGTACTGTGTTCAGCCTGTCTGATCTATCCTGAAACTCTTGTATTGTATTAGTTCCCTAACTAACAGCAAGATATTTCTTTGGTATTTTTGGCTGATATGGGTAATATGAACAACCCCATTTTCGAGGGGCTCGTTTCTTTACTAAAGAAGATAAATTCGTGGCTGTTTATGTGTGATTGTTCCGTTTTCCTTCTTATGGCGTAGTTCCTGCGATGATAATACGACATGGCTGAAGATGCGCGCGCAGTTTTGACCTTTTGATTGCAAAATCAGAGCGAGATGTTTTATCAGGTCAGTTGATTTGACCTTTTCATCAGTGTGTGACTGTGTGCTAACTTTGTTGCTTATGATGTTTTGTTATTAACAAATTTGAAGAACTCTTTAGCAACAACAAGTAATAATTCACAATATCACCTGGGCTTTGGGTGGATTACTGATTACATATGTGCTGGATCTTATTTTAGAAGTGTACATATGGCCATCCTTCCTTCCTTTCCCTTGGCTATGGACTTGATGCCTTTGCCGATTCAAGTTCTGAACAAAATTTACATCAGCCAACATGTAATCAACTTGAACATTGCCAGTATAATTTGGCTCGATCAGTTCTGTTTGCCACACAAATGACGAGAACAAACTGGATTTTAGGTCGCTACCATTGGTAGCAATAACGTCACCGCCCGACCTAGCAAAGTTCTTCTGTTCTGACATTGATGGATGGTGGTACAGTACTATGCTGAAGATCTCGAGGCTACTAGCTAAGCTACACAAGAGATACCTCTAGCTTGAAATATCCAGGAATTGTGAAGAATCGTGAAGAATTGTGAAGTTACACCTAACACATTATCTCGTCGATCAATCAGAATTCAGAAGAAGCATTCACGGGCTTAATAAGCTGCCAAAGATATCATCACGCATTATGCAGATCCAATAATCCACCGTTCATCGCATTATTGCTGACAAAGCTGAGGTCGACATCTAGCTGACTACTGATGAGACATCAAGCCACGTCCCGAATCTAGAAAACTGCAGGTTCAACAAGAAAGGAATGCACATTTTGATTGTTTGGAAGCTGACATCCTTCAGTTTTGACAGGTCTAATACATAAGATTGTCCTAGAGTTCAAGATTCCAGTGACAACAGCCTAAACACCGGTTGCAATGCAAGTGAACAAACTACATCTATGATCTATCTGTATGTACCCTGCTCATACAGTACAGCTGAACAAATTAAACAGAAAACCTGACAACCAAAAGACAAATCTAAAGCTCGGTGCGATTTGCTCACCCTAATGAGTAAAAAAAGGATTTGGGGAGGTGGGTTCTACCCAGAACCAATCAACAGACAACTGAACCAGATTCTGTTCGCCTTCTTTGTCTGAATTTCTGTACGCTGCCATGCTGCATTTTCTTCTCTCACTCTTCTGGTCCAACACAACATCGCAACACGGCATGTTGCCATTTGGATCTCATCACGGCACCGCGCTACGGCCTCCATGCTTGGAAAACATTTGCTAATGACGTCCATCCTTTCGTCTTTACGTGATGATTCGTAGTATATAAGTATCATCTTCCAAGAGGAACAGTGACTGGTACAGTCACAGGATGAATCATCAAGCAGACGTCTTGTGGTCAGCCTCAACAACTTTTAGCTAGCCTCTCAACCTGGTAACATCTTTTAGATAATACAGAAGATTGTTCTTATCCAGTGCATTCTAACCCAGGAGCATTCCTTCCATGTAGAGGATAGGATTCAAACTTATCATTGATGTCACTTTAAAGACTAAGCTACTGTTATAGTAGAGTTCATAACTGATGGAGAGGCTCTTCGTGGGCCGCTTATTTCGTCGTCAGATTATCTCAGTATTTCAAATGAGAAGTATGAATCTGACTTGTACCGAATTTCTTTCATGATTCATCCAAGTAGTTGCCATGATTGATAAATATCATCTTGGGGACCGCGGCAATCCAATAATTTGATGGTGGCGGGACCCAAAATCTGAGCTTTGCACATCATCCCCCTCGACGAACAGCTCGATCGGGTCCATTAAAGAGCCGGGTTAGGTCAAACATATGTGCAGCGACCTAATTTATTTCCCTTTATGTGCATGGATCAGCATCATCCTACTGTAGCAGATCGCCATTTTTTTCTCTTTCTGGAGCATACTGTACTGTACTGTCTTTTTTTCAGTCTGATGTGTACTGATAACCTAACACTAAATTAAAGGCATCAAATCACTTCGTTTGGAAAGTAGATAGCAACGTGTAATTAACATATGTTTATGTAAAATTACACCTTTGATTACAGAAGAGCTGAAATATAGGTAGCAACGTACCCCAGTAGACTCCAGATCAATGTCTGATTGTCCTCTTCTCTCTCCTGGAATATATCAGCAAATAAACAGCAGAATTTGCCATGGAAAGGCAATGGAATATGCCTAGCGCTAAACATGGATCGGAGATCCCCGTGGATTTGTGTGTTCTTCTGATTCAGATGGTGTGATCCGTGTACGTTTGGCCAACTCCCGAGTCTTCCGGCTATTCTGCAGGGCCATTTTCTGCAAATGTTGCTGGAGACATGCATGCATTTTGCTGCCCACGCAAAGAAGGCAAGTAATCCCGAGTAGGTCAAAACTATTTGATTGAGCTGAACTACTCTAAAAATTGGCTTCGGTTTCGATGAGATGCAGGTGAGGTAGTTCAGGACATTTGTAGGTAATTTTTTAGATTTTTTTAAGTAGAACGGTTGAAGCTGTATGAATCCCACTCCACTACGCTAAGGATTCTCGTAAATGCGTTTGATTCAGCTCAAGTTCAGGACAAAGAAACTGAAAACAGAACCCGCCAAATTCTGCATTTGCACATTTGCTTTTAGGTGAAAAAAAACTCTCGAACTGATTAAATTCTGCCACATATTTTGCCCTCCAAGGGATGGGTTTTGAACAGATGATATCTAAGATGAGGGATGGGAAGAAGGCTGCCATTGCTCTACAATGTTTGGGTGCTGGGTTTGGGCAATTTGGTTGTTGCGGAATAAGTTTGTTTTCAACAATGTTTTATGTACTAACACTTTTCATGTTGTTCATAAACTAATTCTTTACCTCACTCAGTGGCTGCAATTGTTCTCAGCTCGTCTGAAAGAGGAAATGTCAAGGTGCCTAGGCTTGCTCTGTGCAAGACTGCTACATCTCGTGTGTTTGGAAAATCCTCAGTTTTGGGGCACGAGAGACTGATTTGATCCTTGGTGTTCGCTGATGTCTTCTGGATGTAAATACTCTAGTTGGTGTTGTTCTGGTGGTGTGCTGGCTGAGTTTGGTCTAGTTTGTGGTCTGCTGCATCCTGGTTATGGTAGTTTTGTGTTTGTCTCTACTGTTGAGTGTTCCACCTTGCTTTTACGAATGTTCTGCTTTTGTGAACCTTGAGGTGTATGTTTCTATTTCAAATGTAAAGTCGGTGTCCTCGACAAGCTTTGTGACCTACTTTGCTTTCAAGTAAAGCTGGGCTCCCTTCCAACGCGGGATGCCTTTTATCCAAAAATAATAATAATGTAACAGTCGAGGGGCTAAAACGAAAAAGAAGGAGCTCTATAAAACCGTTTCTCCGCGGCGCCATCCACGCACCGCATCGGCCCTCAAATCTCCCATAATCCCATTCCCCTTCTCCCTCTCTCTCTCTCTCCACCCCCACCGCTCGGCTCGTGAGCGCGGCGGGCGGCGTGGCTCAGCGGGAGGGAACCGCCGGTGTGGGGAGAGCGGAGGCGAGGGGTCTCGCCGGCGGCGATCTGGTTTGGGTATGAGAGGGGTTCATGCGTCGCCGACCACAGCAGCTGCCAGTGCCAGCGTCCCCCACGGCTCCATGGACGGCCTCCTCATCTTCGTCTTCTACCTCTCGCTTCCTATACGTGGCTGCCGCGACCACTCGTTAGTCTCCACCTCGTCTAATTGTTAGCCGCGTGCCTGCCGGACCGACCGATCTCGCCACGCCACCCTCACTCTGCGCTCTGATTCCGCTCTCTGTTTCGATTTCTCCACGTCGCTGTTGTACGCAATACGGATCCAGAAGATGGACCAGCCGCCTAATGGCTTCGCTGCCGGAGGTGCGTGTCCGATCAGAAAACTCCCTCCCCCTCAAAAGTTTTTGTTATTTGTAATTTTGCAAATTGATACATATTCAATGCTGCCGCCTTTTGCATAGAAACTAACACTCCACCATGCACTCAAATCCCTCACGCAACTTTAGATTAGCGTAATGGGTAATATTATGTTGACTGTATTACGCCAAATGTTGCTGTCGTGGAGTCGTGTCCCAATCGCAATCATAGGGTCAGAATTTTCATTTCCATTCACTAAATATTGGAATGAGACCATCCTTGACACTTCCTGTCTGGGGATATTATCATTGATCACGAAATGATGTATATATTTGAAACTTAAAACCTTTTTGTTGTTCTATAATTATATAGAAAACCATCTCTATATGGGTGTCTGGGGATATTATCATTGATCACGAAATGATGTATATATTTGAAACTTAAAACCTTTTTGTTGTTCTATAATTATATAGAAAATCATCTCTATATGGGAACAGTTCCTACTGTTTTCATTCACACAAAAACGAAAACGTTGGGGACCATTCAATCTTCAATATGGTCGATTTTCTTGTGTGCTAAATACTTTTATCTGCACATTCAGGTCTTTTTTTTCAGCACATTGATGGGCAAAATGGTTCTCCCCCTTTTGTCATCGTGATTGGTGGAGGGATTTCTGGCATTGCAGCTGCCCGTGCGCTTTCTGATGCTTCATTTAAGGTAAATGTTGTCATCATCAAAGGATAAAAAGACGAAATCTTTGTCTTCTAAATTCTATTTGGCTTATTGTCCGAAAAGCTGTTAATGTTCTGATGCTTCCTGGACCCCTTTCACTTAGATATTGTTACACAACTACAGGTCACATTATTAGAGTCACGGGACCGACTTGGTGGTCGTGTGCATACTGACTATTCGTTTGGCTGCCCAATTGACATGGGAGCATCTTGGTTAGTTACATCCCAGAAGTAGTTTTTTTCTCCTCCTTGCATAAGTTTGGTCAGAACTGTCTCATGACTTTATTACGCGGTTCAGGTTGCATGGTGTATGCAATGAGAATTCTTTGGCGCCATTGATCAGGTTGCTTGGCCTTAGATTGTATCGTACCAGTGGCGATAACTCTGTTCTCTATGACCATGATCTGGAGAGGTAATTATTCTTAACCCATTATGGGCCATATGTTTGCACCTCCTTAACTCGATTAGCTATCGTTGTCTTACAGTTGTTGTATTGTTTATTTAGCTACGCTCTCTTTGATAAGGAAGGTCATCAAGTTCCCCAGGAGATAGTAACAAAAGTCGGGGAAACATTTGAAAAGATTCTTAAGGAGGTACTGCAATTGCTTGCATATCATTCCCTATACATCGAATGCCTTTGTGCCACTCCTGTGATCCTACATCTTTGTTAATATTGCAGACAGTGAAAGTAAGAGATGAACATACTGATGACATGCCTCTTATTCGAGCCATCTCAATTGTGCTAGACAGGAATCCACAACTAATGTAAGTAGAATTTAGCATTAAAATATATCTGACAGGGTGGTGCCTTAATGAAGGCGTGGAATGCTTTGATGATATGCATTCACTCTTACAGGCTTGAGGGTTTGCAATATGAAGTACTGCAGTGGTGCATATGTAGATTGGAGGCATGGTTTGCCACAGATGTGGATAATATATCTCTGAAAAATTGGGATCAGGTACGCAATAGGGATTATTTGAGAAATTTATATGCGATTATTTGATATGTTTATGTGTGCACATGAATAAATCGTATTATTCATGCATAACAGTGCCATGTGTCTTGCAAATTTACAGGAACATGTTCTTACTGGTGGACATGGGCTTATGGTTCATGGTTATGATCCTGTTATCAAAGCTCTCGCTCGAGATCTTGATATCCACCTGAACCACAGGTACGCAACAACATATCCTCGTGGTAAATTAATTCACATAAGTTCATCATGTGGCCGTTTCTTAGTTATAATCCTGAATATATAGTTTCTTTTTGCCGATCAGGGTTACCAAAATCATCCAGGGATACAATAAAACTATAGTATGTGTTGAAGATGGGACGAGCTTTGTTGCAGATGCTGCAATAATAACTGTCCCTCTCGGTGTTCTTAAGGCAAATATCATCAAGTTTGAACCTGAGCTCCCAGAATGGAAGCTTTCAGCGATCGCTGATCTCGGGGTTGGCATTGAGGACAAGATAGCCCTCCGGTTCAACACTGTATTTTGGCCAAATGTAGAAGTGCTAGGCAGGGTTGCCCCAACATCAAATGCCTGTGGTTATTTTCTTAACCTTCACAAAGCCACAGGTCATCCGGTTCTTGTCTGCATGGTAGCAGGAAGGTTCGCATACGAATTTGAGAAGCTATCAGATGAAGAATCCGTAAAGTTTGTCATGTCCCAGCTCAAGAAAATGCTACCAGGAGCCACTGAACCGGTAAACCATTTGAATTTTATTTTCAAATTATGTGCACTAGCAATTTTCAGATTATGCACAGTAGCTCTAACACTTGTGCTACACAACTGCAGGTTCAGTATCTGGTTTCAAGGTGGGGCACAGACCCAAACTCGCTTGGTTCTTATTCATGTGACCTTGTCGGGAAGCCAGCTGACTTGTATGAAAGATTCTGTGCTCCGGTGGGCAATCTGTTTTTCGCTGGGGAGGCCGCCTGCATCGATCACTCCGGCTCTGTCCATGGAGCTTACTCGTCAGGCATCAATGCCGCAGAGGATTGCCGAAGGCGTCTCTCCGTGCAGCTAGGCGACTCCGACCTTTTCCAGGTTGGGAAGATTATCATGAGGGAGGAGACGACAGAATCCATGGTCCCCTTCCAGATATCCAGGCTGTGAAACAAGAACAATGCTGTCTTCCATTTTAGCACCGTGTTATCCTGCAGCAGCGGAGACCAACGATGTAGCGCGCTGCCACGCAGTGTTTGCCTAATTACCTTACGAACTGTACTGTTTCTCAGTTTGATCGTCTATGCATCTTCAAATAATAACAATGATATATGCAGACCCTGTTCTCCGATTCCATCTATGGCTGTTGCTTCTCGTTTACCAATTGTCAGTCAATATTCCGAGGAGTTTGTTTTCGTTTTCAGTCTATGCTTTGAGACTCGAGTAGAGCTTGGCTTGTGGCTCTTTGCTTCCTTCTGCGTGTAGCTCTAGTTGCTGTTCTGTTCAATGGTCATATCATTTGATACTCTTTTTAATATTTATACTTTCAGAGACATCTCCACAAAAATGCCAGTAAAAACCTTGGATTGATTGAATGTGCTTGCGTTGCTTGTTCGTCTTCTTTTGCTGCTGCGATTGCCACTTCGCGAGTGGAGAGATGAGCGCACGTCTGTCTCACTCTTTCGCGGATGCTCATGCGACCCGTCGTGGTATAGTTGTCTTTAGCAATGCACACAAAACAATACACTTTATATTAATAAAATCAGAGTAAAAAATACAATATCAGAGGATTGTAATCAGAAAAAAAAAATACGCACTACACTAAGGAGTCTATTTGATTAAGATTTTTGAATCAACTTCCTCGCTCGGAAACTAGAATCTAAACTAAACAGTTCTTTTGGTCATCCAGTTTTTCCAGAATCTGCAGATTCTCATAGTACAAATTAAAAGCTGGTATAACTCAGATTTCACATATTACCAGTTCAATTTTGAATGAATATTATCTATCATGCTATTCATAAAACATATCAGTTCATGTAAAATTTGAAAAAGTAAAATGCTAGTAAAATATATAATTTTAGTGTAATTTAAAAATATATAATTTTAATATAAATATTACAAATTTTATGATTAGAATGATTTACATGTAAAATTACACATTAATAATATAACTAAAAAAATGAATATCCTAAATAAGACCGACCAATACTAAAAAAAGAGAGTATAAATTTTGACCGAGGAGTCAAACGATGACGATAGGATAAGAGACGCAACAAAGCCTCTAAGAAAGAGCATGATGCCCGAATACATCATTTATATTTTTAAGGATTGCAACATTGTCTGAGCATATGATTTCAACCTTGTCAGTTATTTTTCCAGATTATAGGGTTTCACAATCTATAGCTAGAATATGTATCGTTCGTTCAAAGAAGTTTTAGATTGAATGTGACATAGACTAAAATTTAGCTCATGTATCCAAACACCCCGTAGTTACATGTGCAAGAACCTCCACACCCTCATGGATTTTGTCGAAAGAGAACCTGGGCCGTCGTCGTGGGCGCATCCGCTCTTCGTCTCTCCTCGCGGCCCACTCGCCCGCGCGTTCCGTGCAGCAAAGCCGCCAGAAACGCATCGCCTCTGCAAAGCAGCTAGCTAGCTAAGCTACCTCGCCGTCGCCGTTTCGCCGCAGGAAAACGTGCGCCCGCGCCACCGGCGTAACCCCCCACGTCCGTTGAGCTCCTTTCCAGGCGCTTCAGCCCGTTACCCACTTTCCAGCCAGGCTGCACGAACAAGGACAGCCAAAAGCCAGGATTTCTGAAGAATGTTCTTGGTAGTGATCCGTGATCACTACCGGTAAGCATGCACCTCGATCTACTAGGGTTGCTGTTTTGCATGGTAGGTTGATTAGCTTCTCTGTGGATGGAGAAGAGAAGGATCATTCCATCCATCTCAACTCATTCGCCTCTAATTTCTTAGGCTCGAACTAGCGCAAGAGGGGAGGGGCCTGGCACATCATAATGCAGCAACATATACAATGGACCAGCTGAGCCTAGCTGCTTCAGTGTTCCAAGTGTCATTGCCTTAATGTTCAGCAGCCAGTGGGGACTCCTGAAAGTGAAGTAAATGATTGCAAAAGAGGCGCCACTCCATCCCTCTCCTCTCATGTGTGAGTGCTTGATTCATGTGCGAAACTGCAGAAAATACCACGGGCCAGATCGAGTGCCGGCCGTGAAAAGGCTCCTCGATGAAAAAAACTGCAGGATTCTTATTCTAGGGGGAGTGTGCCTGCAGTAGACTGTAGTGCAGCACCGTTGGATTTCTGCGTGTTAACACAGCTGCTTCTCTCTCACACACAGTAACAACTATAGTGTATGTGCACGTTTCAACGAGCACGTTGGAAATGATTTATGGAGTAGCTTTTCACGCGAACAATTCCGGCACTGTTTCCTGTACTTTTGTACTTGTGCTCCTCTGCATCATGTCGATCGATCACCCGTTCACGGCAACAGCTATCTGTCCATGGTAAAGCTGGGTTAAAATGTCAAAAAAATAAACACTCGTTAATTAGTCGTAGCAACTAGCAAAGCTAGTAGTATCTAGCATTCTAGCGTATGGCGTGGCTGGGCATCCATCCACTGCTAGCTGAGAGCGGCCCCGGGCCCCGGCTGCTTGTGGCCGGAAACGAGGCGGACAAGCAACCCGGCAGCTAGCGGACGCACGGTGCTGTTCTTCGACGGCGACGCCAAACGCATGCATATTTGCAAAGACAAAGTGACCAGTGAAGCCTGTGATTAAACAAGATAAATCGATGCATGCAGTATTGCAGTTACACCAACCTACCACGAACCCAATGCAAGCCAAGCGAGAGCCAGCTGCTAACTGCAAAGAAGAAGCGGAAAAAGAGGAGGGGACGAGCCAAAGAGAGATGCGAGCGAGCATGCATGCAGTGTCAGGTCTCTGGCACTCTCCTCACATGAGATGAGCTGAGCTGAGCCAGGAACTCAGTTCAGGCTGTTCAGCTCAGTCTTGGCGCGAACACACACTCTATCGGTCACATGGAAAGCCCTGCCATGTCCCCGGCTACTACTTAACCAGTCAGTGAGCTAACATCGCTCACGGCTGACCGGCCATTTGCCCCACGCAAAACGCTCCCGTTAATCTGCTCTGATCACTACGGGCTTAAATGTATAATGGTAAATTAATTTATTATAATGTTATTAAGCTGAAACAAACGGCGTCTAATTAGGCAACGGCGAGAAAAACACGGTGGAAACACGAGGAGCGAACGGCGTGCGGCCATGTAAATACGGGCGGGGGCGACACGCATGGCGTCCCGATGCCCAAACGCCAACGCCTGAGCTTAGCTTGGCTTTAGCTAGAGCGAACAGCGCGCGCGGAAGGCCGGGCGGCATGTCGGCCTCCTCCGACCCCTCGGCCTCCGCCGCCGCCGCGTCCTCGCCGCTCGCGCTCATCCGCGCGAACCCGCACCTCACGCCGCCGTCGCCGGTGCCGGCGACGGGACCCGCTCCGCCGCCGCCGTCGCCGGTGTCGGCGCCGCGGGACTACCGCAAGGGCAACTGGACGCTCCACGAGACGCTCATCCTCATCACCGCCAAGCGCCTCGACGACGACCGCCGTGCTGGTGGTGGTGGTGGTGGTGGTGGGGTTGCTGGTGCCGGCGTGGCGGCGGTGGGGTCGCCGCCGACGCCGCGGTCGGCGGAGCAGCGGTGGAAGTGGGTGGAGAACTACTGCTGGAAGAACGGCTGCCTCCGCAGCCAGAACCAGTGCAACGACAAGTGGGACAACCTCCTCCGCGACTACAAGAAGGTCCGCGACTACGAGTCCCGTATCGCCGCCGCGGCCGCCAGCGCCGCCGCGGCCCCGCCACATGCCGCCCTCCCGTCCTACTGGACATTGGAGCGGCACGAGCGCAAGGACCGCAACCTACCCACAAACCTCGCGCCCGAGGTCCACGACGCGCTCTCCGAGGTTCTATCCCGCCGCGCCGCGCGGCGGGGAGGCGCCACGATCGCGCCCACCTCTCCCGCCCCGCTGGCGCTGCCGCCACCGCCGCCGCCGCCGCCACTCTCCCCTCCGAAGCCTCTCATCACGCAGCACCAGCACCAGCATCATCATCATCACCACCATCCTCATCCTCCGCCGCCGCCGCTTCCTCCGGTGGTCGCTCCGCCGCCGGCGTCCGTTTCCGGTATGGTCGGTGCGCGCAAATACTTTTATTACTCGTAGCTGTTATATCCACCCGCCCATTTACCATTCTCTAGCTGACACGTGGGCCCGCACTTACTACTCCTATACGGTATTAAATACGCACGTATTTGCGAGGGTCGCGCTGCATCATTTTTTTACCTTTTTACCGCATGTTGGGTTTCGGGTTGGTGGTCGCGGTAATAATAATGTCTTAGAATAAAGCTGGTGCAGTTCATGCATGCATGGGAGGAAAGGCGATGCGAATCCTGTTATTTTATGGGGGGTTTAATTGAAAAATTACGCCACAGAATCACCGATGCAATCCCGGCGACTCCTGCCAACATCTCTGCTGCATCAGCAAGCAGCCATGCGTTGCAAAATCGCTTTTCCATCAAAGAACTCAGCGAAATCCGTTTTTACAAAAGCCTGAAACTTTGGAGCAAGAAAGCACCGACCTTTTGTTTTTTTTGTTCATCTAAGCATGCGTGCATGTGGAAGGAAGTATGTTAGAGTACTTTCTTTTGATAAATTAGTATTTGAAGTAAAAGACGAATATAAAAGTAATGTTTTTTTTGAGAATCGGGTTTTGTTCGAAACTTTATATGTTTATTTAAGTTCATTTTTAGGAAAGACTGTACTATTGTTCAGTTTAGCTAATTAAGTAAGTGGTTGACTAATTGAGGTGGATGTATATATGTTGTGTGGATTCGTAGCGGAGGAGGAGATGTCGGTGTCGTCGGAGTCGGAGGAGGAGGATGGGTCGGGAGGCGAGCCGGAGGCGAAGCGGCGGCGGCTGAACCGGCTGGGGTCGAGCGTGGTGCGCAGCGCGACGGTGGTGGCGCGCACGCTGGTGGCGTGCGAGGAGAAGCGGGAGCGGCGGCACCGGGAGTTGCTGCAGCTGGAGGAGCGGCGGCTGCGGCTGGAGGAGGAGCGCACGGAGGTGCGGCGCCAGGGCTTCGCCGGCCTCGTCTCCGCCGTCAACAGCCTCTCGAGCGCCATCCACGCGCTCGTCTCCGACCACCGCAGCGGCGACTCCTCCAGGTGATCGATATCGATCATGCATGCATGTATGCAAGAATCGTCGGATCGATGTAAATAATGGAATCCATCGACCGACCGACCGAATTGTTTCGAACGCTGGTAGGATTTTTTCGGGGCTGCATCGCATCGCATCGTATCTGCATGCATGCATGCACGCCTCCATTTCTTTAGTTTCTTTCTCCCGTTTCTCTCCCTCCCCTTCGATTTTCTTCTTCGGTTTATTCTTTGGATTAGTAGACTGGCATGGTGTGGTGTGAATGATCGAAGTGCCTAGCTGCTGCTGTTGCTGCGTTTTCTCGGGTCCTGGGTTTGTCGTGGACGGCGATCATTAGCGGCACAGTGGAGTAGAGCAGGAGCAAGCTAGCCGCCGTGCAGGCAGGCTTGCTCGCTACTGTCATGTGATCACCGGCCACGCGTGGGGCCAACACTTGGCACAGCAACACGATGACACGCCTGCATGCGAGAACGAGCTCACTGCTACTCGATCGCTTTTGGCATTGGACGAATCGAATCAAAGTTCGTGCTGCAGCTAGCCGCTCTACATGCATGTGAATACGTGATTCCGCTTTTGCCCTCGTGATAGATCGATGTACTTGCATTATGCACGCTTTTTATAAAATCCAAACTAAAATCTCTACATTTTGACTACTTAAATTCGGAAGTAGCTCGCCCTTAAACTGTTGTTCTGCACATGCATTTTTCAGGCGGCAGCTAGCTAGCACACAACCACTTAGCTAGAGGAGTAGAGGGGATAGATGGATCATGCAGAAGTACGTACTAATCCTGCAAGTTAGCAACAACTAGTAGGTGCATCATGCAGCATGATTGTTTAGAAATTAATGAACTGAAGATCATTATTGGTTCTGGGATTACCATACAATACTGGTATCAAATTACTGAATAATGCAACATCTTTGAGAGATTCTCTGCACGGCTCCACCTCCACTACTGACTAGTGACTCCCCGCTGCGCGCGCTTGGCGAGCTTTGCGAAAAAGCTCGGTCGATCATCGCGTCGCACGCCGCCAAAAGAAAGCAGAGGAGAGAGTCGTCGTCGTCGTCCGGATCGCAGCAAGGAGCTCTCGAGTCTCGACTCCGACCGACTCACTATGCTCCGCGGCGGGGCGTGCCGACGAGCGCGGCGGGTGGGTGCCCGGCGTCGCCTGAGCTGCAGTAGACGAGTAGGGGTGGGTGGTGGAGTGGAGTGGACCGCTGTCTTGTCGCCTTGCGCCCATCATCTCATCAGCCCGGGTAACTAGCCACTAGCCACTAGCCAGCAGGGGGGCACTTTGGTCTTTTCTATCACCCAGCGAGGCGTTCGCATTCTCGATGCACCGTCGACTTGTTAATCACGAACTGGACGAGAGAAACATAGTAACATCATCGTGTCAGCCGGTAGCATTTTCGACGGACGGAGCGATCGGGACACATGTTAATCACGACGGTGTAAGACGGGCTGGGAATGCTGTGCGCGGCGAGGACAGTGGCGGCGTACGGCTCTCGCTCTCGTTCTCGCGTGGATTTGGATTCCTCCTCCTGCTGCTGCTCTTTGGGTGTCAGAAAAGGGGCAGCCTGACAATCTCCGCTAGCTGTCACGGCGCTCGCTCAGAGCCGTAGTCAAAGCCCCTTGACCGGACAGAGATGCCGCTGGCCTCGCTCACTTCCACTCCACTCCTCCCGAAATGCCCCTACCTCCCGCACCGAAACGTAGCTAATCCCACTCTCGTCTGATCATCCCTAGCTGCAGCTACTGGAGCTATGCTCCCATTGACTCACCGGTCAGGGTCACATCCATCGATCGCCATGCGTGGCCGTGGCGTCCGTCCTCGTCCTCGAGCTAGATACCTACTTTTCCGTTTCTCATTTGTCACCGGTTCGTTTTTAGGTGTTAGATAAATTCATTTGGGTTATTACAATCGTAAAAAAACATCAAACTTTTCCCGATTTATTTCGGCTATCTACTTCTTCTGTATGTGCTTCAATAATCTCCCTAGATCGCCTACAAATCGCTATACCTTTTCGGCACCAGCCGATCGGGCGCCGACACCAGCTGATTGGGCCGGACGGCGTGGCGATCGAATCGGGAGACGGGCGCCGAAGGCCGGCCGGGATCGAGCCGACGGCGCGGCGGCGCGTCTGCTTATAATCTAATTCTTGTACTGGTTCGTTCACCCTAGTTTTTTGACGGTCTGTTCGTCGTCATCGCTCTGATTCTTGTGCACTGTAAACAGATAGCGCAGTGTGCGTGCTGCCATTATTCAAGCATTCAATGAAGCTAAAAAAACACTTGTAGCAGTTTGTCACCTATCTATCGCACATGCATGTACGTATATATATACACACCACATATGGTTTTTGGTCGGTACGTACCAGCATGCAGCTGATTGCTCAAGAGGGAGTGGACGGAGTACGGCGTGGCACGCTCGAGCTGGGCCTACACGTGCGTACGTACAAGAGCATGGACGCAGCTAGCATTGGATGCTGCTAACTAGCTCCTCCACTGAAGCCACCACCGGCCTATCTCTTCTCCCCCTCTGTAAAAGGCGATGCATGCAGTGCGCGCAGGGGATCCGGTGCATGCAATGCAAGCTGTAAAAATGGGCAGCACGATTCTCCACGCACCCACGCACGCACGCACGCTGGAATGGGAAGGACACGGTCCCGTCCCGTTCCGCGCGTACGTCCAAGAACTTGCAGAAAAGATCTATAAAACCAGAAAGATTACGTGGATTTTGAAAAAAAATCTATCTTTATAAACTTTGATTAAAAGGTAGGTTCAATGCGTGTATTTTAGTTACGTATGTGATACAGTTAAATTCTTGTATGGAAATACCATATCTTATTATACCTGTTGATAATATATTATAAAATAGTAATAACTAAAGTTATAGATTGAAGACTAACAAAAACAGAAACTTAATTATACGCTGTGGATGTAACCATGGATGGTTCGATCATCAGTACTGAGACAGACGAGGAATGCGCAGGTGCTTATAACTAATAAGACAATAAGCTGACATGTAGGACATAATTTGAGACTCTCGCCCGCCATTTACTCCAGGGTCCATGGGTCTGAGTTGGAGCCTTGGATTGGAGGGAGGGAGAAAGAAAAGAAAACGGAGGAGTGAATGGGGCTGGACTACAAACAGTGATCTCCGGAGAAATATTGGAAGGGTGATCAGTTTTGCAGGCAGCTAGCGACGGATTGCGTCGGAGATGCCAGTTCTATAAATGCCTCCCGGCCCATGGCCAAACCATCTCACATCTCTCTCTCTCTGCTCCGGAGGGACACCGGTCACACGGGGCGAGAGAGAGAGAAGGGACTAGGGAGAAGCCGGCTGCGGCTGCAATAATGCGTGGCCAGACGGAGACGGGGAGGAGGAGGTGGCACCGGCCAATGCAACAGCGGCGGCAGGCGGCAAAACCGTAAGGCTTGCTCCGGCCACACGCTGCCAGTCAAATGTGCGCCCGGTCAAACTCCAGCGTTCCCATAGGCCACCAGCTAGCCCCACACCACTGCACCGGCCCATACATCAAGTACTTGTACATCTCCCAGTGACTCACCGCTGCAGAAACATTCAACACGCCACTAACCTTGCCGTGTCTATTTCAGATTTGAATTATTATAAATCACTTTGTATTTATTATTATTATTATTATATGTAAAAAAATATGTGAGTTATTTAGTTAACTAGATTATTACGTTTGGATGATAAAGACCGCAATACTCTCAAAATAAAGGGTTAGATGAAAAAGGATATGGTTTATGATTAGGTATGGAATAACAATGAATAGTTTCTATATATTATACTATAGAATTTCTATTGTAATAAGCCAGCTCAATAAAAATATATTAAAAACTAATTATTATAATTAAACCAAAACAAACAGTGCCATAGCATTTTAAGTGACGTGAGTTAGTTGACATCAAATCTCGTAAGAACTCTAATGTTAAGCTTGCTCATGTATGATTAGTACACACGTAAGTTGTAACCTCTAGGTATATATTATATTTGTACAAACCATCATGCAGAATGAAACTACAAGGAATTGGGTGTTTGTTTCCTAATCATCCGTTGCCACACCTAATTTAGGTAAATTTGAGTTGATAGATGTTTGGTTAGTATCACAAACCGGGATAAAATTCTCTTCTTCTCTCCACATATTAATGACTTAAAAAAGTACGATAAAAATTTCTTAAATTTGTTAAGGTGCTATCAAATAGAAAAAATTGATAGCATCGATTTAATCAAGCGTAACAACTTTTATTACGACTTACTATAGTAAGCAAACAGAGAACACCCCACGCTCAACACAACGGCTCACGTCGAGACAAAGTCAACAGTCAACATGCATGCGACGCGACCGTCAAACAGACAAGATAAAAACTATAGGGATGTACGGACACCTCTGTATCGCTGCAGCTCTGATAACGAAAAGTAGGGATTCGGCACAATTAACTGGAGCCAGCCTGAAGTGAACAGAACACATGAGCACCAACTAAAACCATGACGCCTTGTCTTTTCCCTTAAAGTAAGATGCAGATAAGCGCAGGGATTGCCGCCTGTTTGAGCATTGACAAGACCCGAAGCAAAAGAAGAACCAGAATTATCAGTGTCTGTTCAGCACCAGGCTGGAGTATTATAATATATGCATTAAATAGAACTAAGTCCTACTGGGAGTTCTACAATTCTATCAACATAGAAAACGGCTACAAAAGGAATAGGGGCATTTCCACACCGAAGAACGGTTACCAGATTTGTCATTTTGCCCCAAGCACCAGGAGGAAAGGAAAAATTAGAGGGGCAATAAATTAGCCCTCAGAGAAAATACTCGTAACTCGATCATCTTGGCTGGGAGCCCATACAGGAATAACACGAGTACGAGTTGATGACGTGGGTACTGGGCTTTAGTCCCACGAAAGGTTGATCATCGAGTTGGCCAACCCGGCTTCCTTGAAAGTCTTGTCACTCTCGTACTCCAGATTTTTGGAGGCCCCAGGAATGGGATGTACGAAGTGGAAAGCCCTCTTCTCCCCGTCCTCCACTTGAGTATAGCAGAATGACCATAGGAGCTGTAGCGAGAGGGATAAAGCATCAGAAAAGAATGTAAAAGAAGAGGAGGAAAGAGTATGGAACTTGATTCTAGTGGTGTACCTTAACAGGATCTGTGTGAAGAAAATTCCTCTGGATCCTACCATCAGGTAGTCGAATTGCAATTCTGCACAGAAGCTCCCTACTTCCGTTGGGCTCTTCAGGGAGAAGAGGGTAGTCGAGCTTAACACTCAGGCCAGGCTCATCTTCTACAGCAGGTTCAGTTTTTCCATCAGCAGCGTCAGACCCCCCAACTCCTTTACTCTCCTCAAGGGAAGCTGCCACTGCCCGTGCTAGTTCTTCATCTTCATCTTCTACAGGTACAGGACATTTACCTACGAAGAAAAAATTGTGAACATGTGTTTTGGGCAACCTTGAAACATATTGCATGTATTCAAATGCTCTGAATAATGAAGAAATTGAAACACACTACAGTCGTGATTGAAATTCATACATGTGTATATTGGAAGCTCCTTTTTTGTGCATCATACTATGCATGGGAAGCTAACTTTTGTTATGTCTACCTCCCCAGCAAATAAATCTGGGTAATTACTGACCATAACTCAGATTTGTTATAGCCTTCATTACAATCGATGCCCAAACAACCCAATTGTAATAATGCATGAGGACAGAAGGCTCCTAAAGGCTAATCATACCTGCACTGCTGGTTCGAATTCAAGCAAAGGCCAGTGTGTGCCAGGCACATCCACCAGATAACCCACTATCACATCACAATTCATAACAATTACGAGCAGCCGCTATTGGCCAACTGCTGGAAATCACGCTGATATAGTGTAAGAACAACCTATGTGTGGGATGATACAAATGAACACCCATCTCCCTTATCTTATTTTGTAAAGCATGAAGCTTTAGGGGCTGTTTGTTTCAGCTTCTGGCAGCTGCAGCTACTTCTAGAATCTGAAATGAAAACAAACGATCCAGATTTTGGACTTAAATTGTGAGAATCAATAGCTGCGGAATCTAGAAATGAACTAGAATCCAGGAACTAAACCACCAACTACTCAGACTAGCTAACTAATGAGAATCTCTAACTGCTAGAAGTTAAAACAAATAGGCCCTTCGTCTACCTAGCCTACCCCAACTTGCTTGGGACTAAAAGGCTGATGATGTATCAAGGCTGGAACACAAAACACAGCTACACCATGAGCCCCCCTGAAATGAGAGCCCTCTGTGTCACCGTCCAGGGTTTCAACCATGTTGGTAAAAACAATTGTGCGTAAGTGTACGAAGTCCTTTCGGCGTGGTGGCGCCGTGGCATCATGCCAGAAAGGAGAGGGGAAACGGGGGAATTCAGGAAAAAGCCAATTTATTCAAGCATATCAAATGGGGGATTGGTTATATACTACCTCTACAAGTGAGTATCCATATTAACTAAAGATCTTATAAACAGAGTATGACTGCTAAATAAATCCTGATTTGCTAATCTTAAAGACTTCTAAACTGAGTATGACTTGACTAAATAAATCCTGATTTGCTAATCTTAAAGACTTCTAAACATAGTATGACTTGCTAAATAAATCCCGACTTGCTAATCTTCAGACTAAGC